>OZ007583.1:3023440-3096233 GCA_963931925.1 Onchidella celtica | reverse complement strand
AAAGAGAGAAAAAGAGATAGTGCGACAGAAACAGAGAAAAAGAGAGAGTGCGACAGACAGAAAGAAAAAGAAAAAGAGCGATAGAAAGAGGAAAAGAGAAAGAGAGCCATAGAAACAGAGAAAAAGAAAGAGAGCAACAGAAACGGAGAAACAAAAAGAGTGCGACAGAATCAGAGAAATAGAGAGAAATCAACAAAAAGAGAGAAAAAGTGAGAGAGCAACAGAAAGAGAGAAAAAGAGAGAGAGCAAGAGAAAGAGAGAAAATGAGAGAGAGCGACAGAAAGACAGAAAGAGAGAAAGAGCGACAGAATGAGAGAAAAAGAGAGAGCGACAGAAAGAGAGAAAAAGAGAGAATGCGACAGAAAGAGAGAAAGAGAGAGAATGCGACAGAAACAAAAAGAGAGAGTGTGAAAAAAACAGAGAAGAGAGAGACAGAATGAGAGAAAAAGAGAGAGAGCAAAAGAAACAAAGAAAAAAGAGAAAGTGACAGATGGAGAGAAAAAGACAGAGAGCGACAGAAAGAGAGATAGATCTAAAGAGAGAAAAAGAGAGTGAGCAACAAAAAGATATAGATCTCGAGAAAGACCGACAGAGAGAGAGAAAAAGAGAGAGAGAGACGACAGAAACAGAGAAAGAGAAAGAGGGTGAAAGAAGCAGAGAAAAAGAGAGAGAGCGACAGAAAGAGAGAATAAGAGAGAGTGCAAGAGAAACAGAGAAAAAGAGAGAGAGCGACCGAAACAGAGAAAGAGATAGAGAACGACAGAAACAGCTAGAGAAAAAGAGAGAGGGACAGAAACAGAGAAAAAGCGAGAGAGAGCAACAGAAAGAGAGAGAAAGAGAGAGAGAGCAACAGAATAAGAGATAGATCTAGAGAGAGACCGACAGAAAGAGAGAAAAAGAGAGACAGACGACAGAAAGAGAGAAAGAGAGAGAGAGTGACAGAAGCAGAGAAATAGAGAGAGAGCGACAGAAACAGAAAAAAAGAGAGAGAGCGACACAAACAGAGAAAAAGAGAGAGACAGCGGCAGAAAAGGAGAAAAAGAGAGAGAGCCAGAGAATGAGAGAAAAAGAGAGAGCAACAGAAACAGAGAAAAAGAGAGCGTGTGAAAGGAAAAGAGAAAAAGAGAGAGAGCCAGAGAATGAGAGAAAAAGAGAGAGAGCAACAGAAACAGAGAAAAAGAGAGAGAGCAACAGAAACAGAGAAAAAGAGAGAGAGCAACAGAAACAGAGAAAAAGAGAGAGAGCGACAGAAACAGAGAAAAAGAGAGAGAGCAACAGAAACAGAGAAAAAGAGAGAGAGCAACAGAAACAGAGAAAAAGAGAGAGAGCAACAGAAACAGAGAAAAAGAGAGAGAGCAACAGAAACAGAGAAAAAGAGAGAGAGCAACAGAAACAGAGAAAAAGAGAGAGAGCAACAGAAACAGAGAAAAAGAGAGAGAGCAACAGAAACAGAGAAAAAGAGAGAGAGCAACAGAAACAGAGAAAAAGAGAGAGAGCAACAGAAACAGAGAAAAAGAGAGAGAGCAACAGAAACAGAGAAAAAGAGAGAGAGCAACAGAAACAAAAAGAGAGAGAGCGACAGAAACAGAGAAAAAGAGAGAGAGCGACAGAAACAGAGAAAAAGAGAGAGAGCGACAGAAACAGAGAAAAAGAGAGAGAGCAACAGAAACAGAGAAAAAGAGAGAGAGCGACAGAAACAGAGAAAAAGAGAGAGAGCGACAGAAACAGAGAAAAAGAGAGAGAGCAACAGAAACAGAGAAAAAGAGAGAGAGCGACAGAAACAGAGAAAAAGAGAGAGAGCAACAGAAACAGAGAAAAAGAGAGAGAGCAACAGAAACAGAGAAAAAGAGAGAGAGCGACAGAAACAGAGAAAATGAGATAGAGCGACAGAAAGAGAAAAAAGAGAGAGAGCAGCAAAAAGAGATAGATCTAGAGAGAGAGCAACAGAAAGAGAAAAAAGAGAGAGAGCAGCAAAAAGAGATAGATCTAGAGAGAGAGCAACAGAAAGAGAAAAAAGAGAGAGAGCAGCAAAAAGAGATAGATCTAGAGAGAGAGCAACAGAAAGAGAGAAAAAGAAAGAGTGACACAGAAAGAGGGAAAATGAAAGAGAGCGTCAGAAAGAGAGAAAAAGAGAGAGAGCGACAGAAACAGAGAAAAAAAGAGAGTGCGACAGAAAGAGAAAAAAAAAGAGAGAGACAGAAAGGTAGAAAAAAAGAGAGTGCAACAGAAAGAGAGAAAAATAGAGAGAGCATCAGTAAGAGAGAGAAAGCGAGAAAGCGACAGAAAGAGAGAAACAGAGAAAAAAAGAGAGAGCGACAAACAGAAAAAGAGATGGAGTAACAGAAACAGAGAAAGAGAGCGAGAGAGCAACTGAAAGAGAGGAACAAGAGAGAGAGCGACAGAAAGAGAGAAAAGAAGAGAGAGTGAAAGAAAGAGAGAAAAAGAGGGAGAGCGACAGAAACAGAGAAAAAGAGAGAGTGCAACAGAAAGAGAGAAAAAGAGAGAGAGCGATACAAAGAGGGAAAAAGAGAGAGTGCAACAGAAAGAGAGAAAAAGAGAGAGTGCGACAGAAAGAGAGAAAAAGATAGAGAGCAAAAGAAAGAGAGAAAGATCTAGAGAGAGAGTGAAAGAAAGAGAGAAAAAGAGAGGGAGCAACAAAAAGAGAGAAAGAGAGAGCAACAGAAAGAGAGAAAAAGAGAGAGAGCGAGATAAAGAGAGAAAAAGAGGGAGAGCGAGAGAGAGAGAGAGAATTTTAGACAATGCGACAAAAAGAGAGAAAAAGAAAGAGTGACAGTGGAAGAGAAAGAGAGATATTGAGGGACAGAAAGAGAGAAAGAAAGAGGGAACGAGAGGGAGAGAGAGAGCGACAGAAAGAGAGAAAAAGAGAGAGAGTGACAGGAACAGAGGAAAAGGGAGAGAGCAACAGAAACAGAAAAAAAGAGAGAGTATGAAAGAAACAGAGAAAAAGAGAGAGAGCAACAGAAAGAGAGAAAAAGAGAGAGAGAGACAGAAAGAGAGAAAGAATGAGACTGCGACAGAAACAGAGAAAAAGAGAGAGTGCGACAGAAAAATAGAAAAAGAGAGAGAGCGACAGAATAAGATATAGATCTAAAACGACAGAAACAGAGAAAAAGAGAGAGAGCGAGGAAGAGAGAAAAAGAGAGAGTGCCACAGAAAGAGGGTAAATGAACGAGAGCGTCAGAAAGAGAGAAAAAGAGAGAGTGCTAAAGAAACAGAGAAAAAGAGACAGAACGACAGAAACAGAGAAAAAGAGAGAGAGCGACGGAAAGAGAGATAGATGTAGAGAGATACCGACAGAAAGAGAAAAAGAGAGAGAGCAACAGAAACAGAAAAAAAAGAGAGTATGAAAGAAACAGAGAAAAAGAGAGAGAGCGACAGAAACAGAGAAAAAGAGAGAGAGCGACAGAAACAGAGAAAAAGAGAGAGAGCGACAGAAACAGAGAAAAAGAGAGAGAGCAACAGAAACAGAGAAAAAGAGAGAGAGCGACAGAAACAGAGAAAAAGAGAGAGAGCAACAGAAACATAGAAAAAGAGAGAGAGCAACAGAAACATAGAAAAAGAGAGAGAGCAACAGAAACATAGAAAAAGAGAGAGAGCAACAGAAACATAGAAAAAGAGAGAGAGCAACAGAAACATAGAAAAAGAGAGAGAGCAACAGAAACATAGAAAAAGAGAGAGAGCAACAGAAACAGAGAAAAAGAGAGAGAGCAACAGAAAGAGAGAAAAAGAGAGAGAGCGACAGAAAGAGAGAAAAAGAGAGAGAGATGCAGAAAAGTAGAATAAGAGAAAGAGCGTCGGAAAGAGAGAGAAACGGAGAAAAAAAGAGAGCGATAAACATAAACAGAGAATGAGTGACAGAAACAGAGAAAGAGAGCGAGAGAGCAACAGAAAGAGAGGAAAAAGAGAGAGAGCGACAGAATGAGAGAAAGCGAGAGAGTGCAACAGACACTGAGAAATAGAGAGAGTGTGACAAAAAGAGAGAAAAAGAGAGAGTGCGACAGAAAGAGAGAAAAAGAGAGAGAGCGACAGAAAGAGAGATAGATGTAGAGTGATACCGACAGAAAGAGAGAAAAAGAGAGAGTGCCACAGAAACAGAGGAAAAGAGAGAGTATGAAAGAAATAGAGAAAAAGAGAGAGAGCGACAGAGAGAGAGAGAAAAAGAGAGAGAGCGACAGAAATAGAGAAAAAAAGAGAGTGCGACAGAAAGAGAAAGAGAGACAGAAAGATAGAAAAAGAGAGAGAGCGACAGAAAGGTAGAAAAATAGAGAGAGCGACAGAAAGGTAGAAAAATAGAGAGAGCGTCAGTAAGAGAGAGAAAGCGAGAAAGTGACAGAAAGTTGAGATAGAGAGAAAAAGAGAGAGAGAGACAGAAAGGTAGAAAAAGAGAGAGAGCAACAGAAAGAGAGAAAAATAGAGAGAGCATCATTAAGAGAGAGGAAGTGAGATAGCGACAGAAAGAGAGAAAGAAAAAAAAAAGAGAGAGCGACAAACAGAAAAAGAGAGGGAGTGACAGAAACAGAGAAAGAGAGCGAGAGAGCAACAGAAAGAGATGAAAAAAAGAGAGAGTGACAGATAGAGAGAAAATGAGAGAGCGCAACAGAAACAGAGCAAAAGTGAGAGAGCGACAGAAACAGAGAAAAAGAGAGAGCGACAGACACAGAGAAAAAGAGAGAGTGTGACAGAAACAGAGAAAAAGAAAGAGTGCTACAGAAAGAGAGAAAAAGAGAGAATGCAACAGAAAGAGAGAAAGAGAAAGAGAGCAACAGAAAGAGAGAAAGAGAGAGAGAGCAACAGAAAGAGAGAAAAAGAGAGAGAGCGAGATAAAAGAGAAAAAGAGAGAGAGCGAGAGAGAGAGAGAGAATCTGAGAGAATGCGACAGAAAGAGAGAAAGAGAAAGAGTGACAGAGAGAGAGAAAGAGAGATAGGGAGGGACAGAAAGAGAGAAAGAGAGAGAAAACGAGAGGGAGAGAGAGACCGCCAGAAAGAGAGAAAGAGAGAGAACGTCAGAGAGAAAGAGAGAGCAACAGAAAGAGAGACACAGCGACAGAAAAAGAGAAACAGCGACAGAAGGTAAGAAAGAGAGATTGACAGAGAGAGAGAAAGAGAGGACTAGCGACAGAAAGAGAGAAAGAGAGAGAAAGAGAGAGAAAGAGAGACAGAAAAAGAGAATGAGAAAGAGATAGAGAAGTCAACAGAAAGAGAGTGAGCGTCAGAAAGAGATAAAGAGAGAGAGAGCGACAGAAAAGAGAAAGAGAGAGAGAGCGACAGAAATAGAGAAAGAGAGAGAGAGATTGACAGAAAGAGAGAAACAGAGAGAGAGTGCCACGGAAAGAGAGATAGAAAAAGAGAGAGCGACCAATAAAGAGAAAGAGAGTGGCAGACAGAAAGAAAGATAGAGAGAGAGAACGACAGAAAGAAAGAAAGAGAGAGAAAGAGACAGAGATAGCGATAAAAATTGAGAATGAATGAATAGAAGGTTGCATGGATACAAGTAATGGACGGATTTATTGAAGGAATGAATAAATGACCGAAAAGATGGATTAAAGGAATAGATGGATCTGTCTGTTGGTGGATGGAATAAATGAATGAATAAATAAATAACGGAGAGATGAAAGGATTGGATTCATTTCTGGATGGATGGATGGATTAATCAATTCATGGAATGAATGAATGAATAAACTTGTGGGCTGATGGTTGGATGGACGCAATTATATATGACTTGATGGATGGATGGATGGATGGATGGATGGACGGATGGATGGATGGATGATGGATGGATGGATGGATGGATGGATGGATGGATGGGTGGATGGATGGATGGAATGAATGAATGAATGAATAGTTGGATTAATGAATGAAAAGAATAAATGGACGTATTGATTGACGGAATGAATAAATTATTGAATTAATAGACGGATGGATGGATGAAAGGAATGGAGGGATCAATGGATGGACTAATGGATTAAATGAATGAATGAATAGACGGATGGATGAATAGATGAATGGATGAAAATAAATGGGTGGAGGGATTCATGGATAAAATAATGATCTATGGATGGAATGAGTGAAGGAATGAATGAATACACGGATGGGTGGATGAAAGTAATGGATTAATGAATGGATGCATGAATGGAATGAATGAATAGACTAATGGATAAATGAAAGGTATTCATGAATGGATGAAAGGATTGAATTGATGGATGGATGGATGGAGTGATGAATGTATAGACGGAAGGATGGATGAAACTAATGGATTGATAGAAAGAATAAATAAATGAAATGAATGGATGGACGGATGAAATGGAAAGGAGTGGATGGATGAATGGATGGATGAACGGAATGAATGAATGAATGAATAGACGGATAGATGGATAATATGAATGGATGATTGGATGGATGGATGGAATGAATAAATGAATGGATGAATGAATGAACAGACGGATGGATTGATGGATATAATGAATGAATGAATAGACGGATGGATGGATGGATGAATGAATTATTGAATGGATAGATTGATGTGTGGATGGAATGAATGAGTGAATGAATGGCAGGATGGATTCTTGAAAGGAATGAATAGACAGATGCTTTGATGAAAGGAACGGATGGATGGATAGATGGATTTACAGAAAGAATAAATGAATGAATAGATCGATTAATGGATGAAACGAATGGATGGACAGATGGAATTAATGAATCACTAAATGGACGGATGGGTGGATGGATCGATGGATGGGTGGAAAGAATGAATGAATGGAAGAATGAATAGATTTTTTAAATTGGATGGATGGATAGTTGAATCGAAGGATGTGTGGATGGATGGATGGAATGAATGAATAGACAGACGGATGGATGAAAGAAATGGATGGACGGATGGATGTATGAAGGGATTAATGGAATGAATGAATAAATGAATAGGCAGATGGATGGATAAAAGGAATGGATCGATGGATGGATGGAAATGAACTTTCAATCTCGGCAGTTTCTCTTCTCTTTTCCATGGCAACAGTAAAAAACATTTATTCAAAGGGAAGTCAATGCTGACTCGATCAGATCGCGAGTTACCGCGCTTGAGTTGGAGTAACGAAATGTTTATAGCGATTTTGATTCGGTTTTGGTTCGAATGGCTGTGGAATGCCGAGGGGTAAGTCAAAGGGGGAGGGGGGGGGGAAGTGTGGTGAGAGTATTCTTTCATTGTATATAATATATCAGGTGTGTATTTAGGTCTTAATTTGAGGAGCTCCGGCTGCTCTTGGCATTTACACCTCACTTGTCTTGTGTTTGTGCTAGGGATTACATGGAGTTGCTTTTTTTAGTATTTAGTCCTGGCAGCGGCCTTGTTCGGCCTGCTCTTCTACACTTTCAACTGCCAAGGTATCCCTAACTTGTGCAATGTGCACATGGGCCATCTGAGTTTTTCCTCCTTATCCGCGAAGACTAGGTGCCTTATCCTACTACCATAGGATCAGGGACAGGAATCCCCTCCACCCCTAAAGAAAAAATAAAACAAATTGCACATGCCTGCATCAGCCAGGGATCCAACCCGGTACCTTCGGCATGAAAGGCGAGCACCTTTGCCTCTAGACCAATGTGTCCCCCCCCCCCCCTTGACATTACGTTTGAACTGAGGGGTCCAGATTTAATATCATACCAGTTGGTCTGATCACGTGGTTTTGAACCTCAACATTTCCAGTTTTAAGTTTTTGCTCAGCTACACAACAATATATTTTGTTATTGACTCCCAAGGACCGATGCGTTCACCGAACATATTTATCAGATGCACTTACACTTTTTGATAACTGTTTTTTTTTTCTTTTACACAGTGTTTAGTCATTGTGCTCCACTGATAAATAAATCATCATAAAGTGCTGGTTTAAAAACTCGTCTGTAGATGCAGTGGCGTAGCATGGCTTGCCAGCGCCCGGGGCAGGGCGAGTATTGTGCCCCCTGACCCGTTAGCACTCTCTGAGTCCCTTCCACCAGTCCAGTAGTGAACCCCTAACTCCCACACCCCCCCCCCCTCTACAAACGACAAGTACTGATAGCATTAATGATGTAATTAAAGTGAAATATATTTAATGCCGATCTACTCAAATTCATTTAAAATCGCTTGGTTTTTATTTGTGCAAATTGTTTAATAACAGTATAGAAATCTACATTGAAATGTGAATTGACAGTATTGCTAGTTTACTCATTGTAGATCTCTGATATAATTTTGATTAATTTAATTTAACAGTGACAGTTTTGACATTTTTGTGCCCAGGGCAATCGCCCCCTGTGGCCCTGCACATACTACGCCACTGTACCGATGTCTTCTCTACATAATGTAAAACATGTAATTGTCTTGAAATCATCAGCTCTTGCACACTCAGCAAACACACAAACACACACACACACAAACATTATCAAAGGTAAACAATTTGAATTGGAGTGTTTAAACTGGAGTTGCTGTCACGTTCCTGCAGGACAGAACTTTTTGTTCTAGATTTTCGAATGTCCTCACAGCGTCCTCTTAAAATGACAAGGATCTATCTCAACTTTATGGCTGAACTGAGTTACACACTACACACTACATCTACAGGCCTTCTCCACTGTGTGTCAAAGTAGCAGATCAAGCGGACTGGGTGTATCAATAACTAAAATCAGACAAAAAACGTGTTTCTAAAAGCTATGAGCACATAAGACTTCGATCACCAATTTCTCATAAGTTGATGGAAGTGATTGAGAACCTTTTAGAAATCTGCAGCTGTGGTATGGGCAGCAACCAATTAATTTCTCAGTTTTTAGGTTACATAAGTATGGATTAATTCCCTTGAAAGTTACCATGACTACCAAACCTACAAATAACGATGAAAAAAGTATAATCAGGTGTGGGAATTCTCAGGACTTTTCCTGATTTCCAAAATCTTTTTTCCTAGGTAAACATTACAGTGTATTTTGTTTTCCTATACAAATTGGCCTTTGTGTATATTATATGCATTGCAGTTGGCAGTGACCCGTTAGGCCTACATCAAAAGTTCAGGACATTTTTTCTGTCAGTAATTCCCATCCCTAAATTACATTACATGTATTTTCTGCTATTGCTGTATGTTTTTACCTGTACTACTGACATTTGAATATGAAGCCTTGTTAATATGGCCTTCCCCTTTTGATAAATTGTATACAAAAATTCTGCCACTATCAAACAGATTTTGGAAGTAGGCCCTACAACCAGGTTAAAACGTACCATTTAGTCATGAACTTTAGCGACCTGAGTTCTTGTTTGATCTATGTCCATTTTCTGAAAAACTGGACATCTTTGAGTATGTTGAGGGGATATGACAAATACACACTTTGAGCCTTGTTTAAAACTGCATTGTGGCACTTGCCAAGCTGTTTCAGTTTCCAATTATTCTACATCTGTGTCATTATTTCTAAAGCCACAAACGTTTAATGCCGAATTTCTTAGTTGTGCAAAAAGTGGAGTTGGAACAAACAAGAACTCTGCTTGTGGGAGGTTTTGTTCCTGCTTTCATTCAAACAAATCTCTCATCTCGTCTCTCCCATGGCAATAAAAATACAAAAACAAACGACCAACATTTAATTTTTCCATGCTTTTTATTTAACTCTCAACAAATTAACATTTCCTAAATGAAACTAGAATATGTGAGATATTACAATATGACATAAAATTTCAACACCTAGAAATGATAAAGAAAGGTGGTTCAACCCCCATTGTCCCATCCCTTCACATTTTTAAACTGGCATTGTATATCACTGAACAACAACTGACTAAATTAGTGTGCACGCATATTCAGGGTGTAACTGTTTATGACAGAGTAATAAAGCATAATTATGCCTACCCAACTGCAACATTAGTGGGAAGAAAATATCAGGAAATTTTAACAAGGAGAATATGGATCTACACATGGTTATTGTCATCTGCAGAGTGTACTAAACATTTTACACAAGAAGATATAAATACATACACAACTTTTGTCTACAGAGTGAGTAGCAAACTTCCCCCTCCCTCCCAACTTTGATTACACAGCAGAGCCCAAATGTTAAAGGAGTAAGGATTTTCTATGTTATGGGTCACACTGATCATTTAATTCTACACTAGGGAAGGACTAAAACAACAAATATTGAGTCAGACCTTACTTTGCATACTGTACTTAGCTGTTTCCAGCCCAAATGCCTGCACAACTTCTCTCAAACTTTGGTCACTGCTTCCAATGGCTCAAAGTCAGGATGAGTGTATATTGTGCACTATACTTACCTGTTTCCAGCCCAATTGCCTGCACAACTTCTCTCAAACTTTGGTCACTGCTTCCAATGGCTCAAAGTCAGGATGAGTATATATTGTGCACTATACTTACCCGTTTCCAGCCCAAATGCCTGCACAACTTCTCAAACTGTGGTCACTGCTTCCAATGGCTCAAAGTCAAGATGAGTGTATATTGTGCACAAACTGGCAAACTGCCTTGACTCAGTGTCACAGACAGATGTATACATACAATGTATGATACATACAGGGCTTTCATCATGAAGACAATTTGGTATGCAGGTCTGATATAATAAAATAAAAATATATAAAATAAATAATGAAATGATATAATAATAAAATAACTTTAACAATATAATAAATAAAATAGATAAATAATATAATAAAATAGAAATAATATAAATGATATAATAAAACAACTGATTTGGGGATTCTAATCTAACAATATGAATTAATTGGGCAGGGGGTCCTGATTAACATGAAAATAAGGATAAATAAATTCATGTATTCTATAAATTTTATTTAACAGGTCTGGATAATTTACATTTCAAGAAGCTGAGTTAAAGTTTCACAGTCAGGGAAAATATTCTGAAGTTTGGCCTCTTGCTGCACATCACCTTACAATTTACTTGACCGCCCCCTGTATAATTCATTGACTGGTCTCCGAAATGTAGAAATTTCTGCACAAAAGAAATATTAAACTAAACTAATCTCCCCCAATTATGCCGACATTTCATTTTGTATGGTTTTCATAATCTTTCAATTTTGTATGTTAATCCCTAACCACTTGCAAAAATTAAGGTAATACATCAATCACAATCATTACATAAGCTTATTACATCCAATCACAGATCCATTACATGCATAGGAATTATTAAGTTTGAAAGTACATTAATTTATATATACAAATCACCTTTGACTAGACTTCACTGTACTCCGTATGATTTACTGACTAGATCCAAGATATGAATGCCAACAGTTTGCATATATGAAATCTTAGTAGGCTGTTCAGTGCATAGACCTACACAGTGTCCACTGCCTTACATATGTTGCGTGATGGGTTATCCAGACTATAACAATGATAACTATTTCCTCACTGCTCTACACTAATGGTGCAAGTCATTTTTGACAATTTTGAGATATTAAGAAAAAAAAATTTCTGTCATTTGGTGACTTATGCCATTATGATTTAATTGGATTATTACATTTCTGTATTGACACTTCTTTTCTATATCTGATAGCCCTCATGCTCAGAAATGCAATAAAGTCTGAAGATATGCCATTAGCATAAAGCGGTAACGATTTGTTTCATACTGACATGATGGATATTCCATGAAGAAAGTGTCAATTTCTATCACATAGCAATATAAAATTAATCACATCAAGTTATACAGTTTGTATCAAGTTTCTATCCCAATCACCGACCAATTGTGAAGATCATCAACCACAGTCACTTTATCAATCACATACAATACTGCCGTGCAACGGAAGAGCAACATAGCCGACCATATGGCCTTTTTTTTTTTACTTCTATTGTCTCGATGAGCTCTTTTTTACACATAATTTGTTTATGAAATTTTTTGAAATAAGTGCATATGTCGCTCTGCCTTTGCATGGCAGAATATATCAGTCACAAGTATCAATCAAACAATACATCAGTCACACTTTTCCATCGTACAGAATACATCAATAACAAGTATCAATCACATGCAATGTGTCAGTCACAAGTATCAATCACATGCAATGTGTCAGTCACAAGTATCAATCACACACAATACACCAGTCACACTTATCAATCACACACAATACACCAGTCACACTTATCAATCACACACAATACACCAGTCACACTTATCAATCACACACAATACACCAGTCACACTTATCAATCACACACAATACACCAATCACAATTACCAACCACACAGAATACATCAATCTCAATTACCAACCACACAGAATACATCAATCTCAATAACCAACCACACAGAATACATCAATCACAATTACCAACCATACAGAATACATCAATCTCAATTACCAACCACAAACACAATACATCAATCACACTTTTCCATCACATACAATACATCAACCACACACAATACAGTAATCCCATATATCAGTAACACAACATCACATGCAAACTACAGTATTATTTAACAAATTATGCATAAGAATTACTCAAATTATAAAGTCCACTTGCTTGTGAAAGTAATTTTCCTGATTATTTTACATTTTAGGCATCCCAATTGTGTCCACATTTTGAAACAGAACTGATATAAATTTACATCACCTGTAAGTGACAGCTCAGACAGCCTCTCCCCCCTTCTCTTTTCCACCCCATTAAAAAAGAAAAAAGTTCTATCAATTCAAGATCAATCAACCAAAGAAAAAAAAAAAAAACCCACTATATTTCACCATTATATTCAGTACAATTTTTCTCCCCCCCCCCCCCCCTCCCTATTTGCCTTCTTAGGTTAATGCCTGCAAAGAATTTTGATAAATATCTAATGACCTGCATGTGTCAACATTTACGCACTGATACTTGGTTGAGATCTTGCTCTCCGATTTTACAAACTTATCTCCTATAGTCATTTCACAACCGAATTTATGCGAGTTGTCAATATTCTCTGCTTTGAGCATTTAATCTCACACCAGGTGAGAACAATTCCGTTGTTTAACGCAGTTTCATCTCCAGCACAAACTATCTCTGTGAATCAGGTGGAAATTTAAAACAAAAATGAAATAGATAAATCATCAGGACCAAAAATTTCAATGAAAATAATGAACATTTTGTCCATGCCAGCTCTAACATGTGTCAGGAAAAAGTTTTATTCCAGCATTTTCAGGTTTTAATCTCCCCTTAGAAATGAAATATATTGTCCTCATCAGATACGATTAGATCAATTATGATTTTGAAACAAAACAAAAAAAATTGCCTATGTCAGTTAAGGATGTTGTGCGTGTTCTGCAACATCCTGGTTTTTCTGTTCTTAGGTTACATTCAAGGTTCTGTGCACTGTAGCGTTTGCATTCCCCTGTCTTGGATTTGAAAGCCTAATATTTAAATTACTCATGTCTATCATTAGCCCTATTTTGCAGTCTTAATTTCCATGGCAGGGTAAACACTAGATATTCTATACTTGTACGTCAATTTTAGCATTATCGTTATTGCATTCATAGTTTACAGTGTACACTCCATTGTTCAGGTGAAAGAAAATTTACCATTTTTGACATTTCTCTAATCACTTGCCAACATCTGAATCAGTGAACGACTGGACACAAAAATCTATGTGTCAAACTCCAACAGAATTAAATTCCAACTTGTCAAACTCCATAATCTATATATGAACAGACTCAAAGGAACTGGCAGGTCAAAGAACCAACATCAATACCATTATGACAACTTTTGCATCAACTTTCAAAAAGACACATCCAACCCGAACCTACAGAAATTTACAAGAAGAATTACCACTGACCAATGCTAAAAACGAATTATTCTCTCCTCCTAAAAACAACTTCAAAGCACGGCACTGACCATCCTCTATGCCAGAAAAACTTTAAAAGCAAAACCGGCCAACCGTAAAACCACAGACTATAAAATGCGCATCCAACGACACCTAAAAGCACCATGATCTTAAATTAGAGTTAAAAACACTTCTCTATATACAGCAAATCTTAGAAAATAAATCACAGATGAAATGTTACTGCTAGTCTAAATGAACATAATTCACAGCCTATTCAACGTCTCTATCCTTTAAGACAATATCTGCATAACCAGTTGTAACCTGCGAGAATTCACATCTGAACCAATGGAAGTGCACACTGCAAAAAAGCGTAAACAATTTTGTATCCCTGACATCCAGTGTTATCCTCCAGCACCCCCTCACCCCCTGGAAATGTCTCACCTTTTGCTTATGCTTCAAGTGCTTCTCCCCCCTTTTTCCCCCAAAGTTTGTGTTTACATTATTAAATCAGCTTATCTACTGGTAATCATGTTTCCTGTTGTCACAACACTATCGAAATTAAAGTGCAAACATTCAGTAACCTAAACATGTGCATGTAGTATATCTTAACCTGTCAGAAAACCATTACGACTGATGAGGACAATGTTCAGTATGTTAATTTTAGAATTACTTCTTATTCTTGTAATAAAGTTACATTTGACGACCCCAAACCTTTCTAGGTTACATTAATCATTCATAACTTACAACAAATTTCAGACTTTTGAGATTTCCAGTGTTTCAAATTTACTTTGTTCCCAGTTCCAATTTGACCTAAATGTTTTAGCAGATCACACCACTGGCTTATAAAGATGCGAATCAGTTTTTCCTCAGACATGTAGATAAATAATCCACATGATAACTTGTGAACCACGAGACACTGGATAATGTTATCAGAAACTGTTCTCAAGTTTCTATCATACAGGGTTTAACACATGCAGGACACTGAGTATTTCTGTTCCCACTAGCATTATGAAATAGTGCTGCACTTATGTGGACAATTTTTATGAGTGAACAATGACATCAAACCAATGGAAATGCCTCCTGAATTTCTGAAATTGCAACATATAAACCTGTGAATACATAATATACATATCAATAAGCATTCCTCAAGAAGAATAGAAATTGAAATGAAAAAGAAAGTTAATTATAAAATTACGGCAGAATATTTTCTATAAATAATTTCATCCACACAACATTAAGACAAAAATACAATAAGAAGAGGAGAAGGACAAGAAGGACAGACAGAAGAGAAAGAGAGAATAGGAAAGAAGGAGAACCCTACCAGCGGCACCCGCCAACCTCCCACGTGACACTGGTAACATACACAACACATTTCATATCAAGCAATAGCATACAATGGTAACATTGTAACTGCTCCAATGAATGAGATGTTAGCTCATCTATAGCAACTCTAATGAAACAGATGTTGGATACATTATACAGATCTACATGGACACATAGTATTTACACAGCTCTTCAACTGCAACTTGAAACAATATTTTAACATTTCATGTACATCTTGCAATGAAGACCCTCATACATAATGCAGTGCTCTCACCCCCCCCCCCTTCCCATTTTGTTAATTTCCGGCAAGATTTATCAAAAGAAACTCCCATAATTAAACAATACTGAAAATAATCAGATCCCAAAATACAGCAAAATTAACCCCAATCTCCCCCCCCCCCCGCCCCCAAAAAAACAATATCAACCCCAATATCCCCCTCCCCCCCACCCCCAAAAAATACAGCAAAATCAACCCCAAATCCCCCACCCCCCAAAAATACAGCAAAATCAACCCCAAATCCCCCACCTCCCAAAAGAAATACAGCAAAATCAACCCCAAATCCCCCACCTCCCAAAAGAAATACAGCAAAATCAACCCCAAATCCACCACCTCCCAAAAGAAATACAGCAAAATCAACCCCAAATCCCCCATCCCCCCAAAAAATACAGCAAAATCAACCCCAAATCCCCCACCTCCCAATACAGCAAAATCAACCCCAAATCCCCCACCTCCCAATACAGCAAAATCAACCCCAAATCCCCCACCTCCAAAAAAAATACAGCAAAATCAACCCCAAATCCCCCACCTCCCAAAAAAAAAATACAGCAAAATCAACCCCAAATCCCCCACCTCCCAAAAAAAAACAACAGCAAAATCAACCCCAAATCCCCCACCTCCCAATACAGCAAAATCAACCCCAAATCCCCCACCTCCAAAAAAAATACAGCAAAATCAACCCCAAATCCCCCACCTCCCAAAAAAACACAGCAAAATCAACCCCAAATCCCCCACCTCCCCAAAAAAAATACAGCAAAATCAACCCCAAATCCCCCACCTCAAAAAAAAATACAGCAAAATCAATCCCAAATCCCCCACCTCCAAAAAAAATACAGCAAAATCAACCCCAAATCCCCCACCTCCAAAAAAAATACAGCAAAATCAATCCCAACCACCCACCCCAACCCTTTTTTTCTGCCAGATTTATCAAAAGAAATTACCAGAATGAAACAATACTGCAAGTCATTGAGTTCTACAAAACTACAGTAAAATCATCATTCTATCTATATACACAGGTCCAACAGATTCAAATGGTCAGCACATTTTGTCTATGACAATAACTGTTTTGTTTTCCTATTGTTTAGAACTGAAATCATACCTACCTACCCCCCTACCCCCACTGTTTCATACCCAGGGTTTCATAACACCTTTTCTCCTTTTTCTTTGTGTGTCAAATTTAATTAAGTTCTATACCGCATGTAAGTTTGGCAGTTGGCAGGCTTTCACCGACCTAATGTGTTCAATACCTGTAACACTACTTCATATCCTCCAATCTAGTCACTCTTTAAGCTGCTGACTTCAAATATTTACATTTCAGCTTTCTTATTAATATTGCAAGTCAATCCATACTTGTAATAAGTTGTTGGCTTCAAATAGTTACATTTCAGCTTTCTCATTAATACTCCAAGATAATCCATACTTGTAACACTACTTGGTATACTTCTCTAGTCTAGTCACTGTGTATACTAAGTTGTTGGCTTCAAATAGTTACCTTTCAGCTTTCCCATTAACATTGCAAGTTAATTCATACTTGTAATACTTGGTATCCTTCTCTAGTCTAGTCACTCTGTATACTAAGTTGTTGGCTTCAAATATTTGCACTCTTTCATTACTTATGCAAGTTAACATTATTGCACTTCATTCAAAGTCTTCCCTTAGTAAATTTATTTTTACACTTTTGACTTGGTCACATTTTTGTTTTCTCTTCTATATCTTAAATTTGGTCAGTTTGCTAAAAAATATGGAGCTTAAGCCCCATAACCTTTAACAAGAATGTAACAAAAAACAAACAAAAAACTCCACAATGAATGGATCAAATCGTATTTCACTTGGCAAAGATGGCATTCTGTGGCATAACTAAATACAAAATCTATTATGTCTTCAGCTGATGATCTGAAGGTTCCATTGTCTTCCACATGAATTTTGAAAAAATACAAAAAATAAAAACAACCTACACTTGGCACCAAATGGATTGAATTGACTAAATCTCAGATGGCCATGATGGTATTCTATCTTCATAGGTGCGAATGCACTAGTTCTAAATATTTCCAAATGCTGAGGTTGATAAATTAATATCTGTACGCTTTATACAAAGTCTCTCCTCCGAAAATAGTTACACGGTTTTCTCTTCTGCCTTTCAAATTTGGTCAGAGTTTGCTACAAACATGGCTTAACTGCGGCAAAACTAAGCACGAAGTCTATGTCCCCAGCTGATTGTCTGCTTAAGCTACCTTTAATGAAAACTTACTAAATTTCAGTGGGCAATGATGGTATTCTATCCTCATAGGTGAGAACGCACTAGTTCTATATTTCCAAATGCTCGGGTTGATAAATTAATGTCTGTACGCTTTATACAAAGTCTCTCCTCCGTAAATTTTTACACTGTTTTCTCTTCTGCCTTTCAAATTTGGTCAGAGTTTGCTACAAACATGGCTTAACTGCGGCAAAACTAAGCACGAAGTCTATGTCCCCGGCTGATTGTCTGCTTGAGCTACATCATCTTTAATGAAAACTTACTAAATTTCAGTGGGCAATGATGGTATTCTATCCTCATAGGTGAGAACGCACTAGTTATAAATATTTCCAAATGCTCAGGTTGATAAATTAATGTCTCCACACTTCATCCAAAGTCTCTCCTCTGTAAATTATATTTACACTTGACTCTTCTGTCTCTTAAATTTGGTCAGAGTTGGCTATAAATATGACTTAACTGTGGCAAAACTAAGCACAAAGTCTATGTCTGCACCTGATTGTCTGCTTAAGCTACATCACCTCTTACCAGAACTAAAAAAAAAAAGGAAAAAAAACAAGCTTTGCAACCAACAGCTTAAATTTACCAACTTTCAATTGGCAAAGAGGACCTTCTGTCTTGACAGGTGCAAATATACTGGTTTTATATTGTAGTCATTAAAGACTGTCAGTAAAATGACACTTCGAAAATATGGATCAAGTTTACTAAATTTCAGTTGGCAAAGATGGCATTCTTTCTGTCTTGACAGGTGCAGGTACACTGGTTTATATATTATAATAACTAAACATTGTCAGCAAACACACACTTTGAAACAATTTCCTAAATTTCAACTGGCAAAGATGGCTTCCCATCTTGATATAAACAAGTACACTGGTTCTAAACATTTCCAAATGTTCATGCTGATAATTTCCACACAGACACAACAACTAGCATGCTAACTATTGACTCCTGATTGCTCGTTTAAAGAAAGAAATATCTCTGGCTGTGTAACATTAAGAGTAATCTGCTCAATATCATTAGTTTCAACACCGCCTCGTCTCCCTTTCTTTCTGCATAAAACAAATGTTGAACTTACAAATTTAAGAAAATCATACATTTGTAGAAAGACAAAATCCTGGAAAGAAGTTCATTTCGAGCATTAACTTTTTGAAAAGCCCCAAATAGTATCTTTCATCTCAACTGTTTCATTATCTGTGCAGTATTTCATTGCCAAATCTTGAAAGACAATATCTCACTATCTTAAGATGAACACACCATGTTCCAGTATTACACCAGTCACAAAATTTGAAGTTCCTTGACATGCAAACTGTGCAGCTGATCAAGGAAATGTGAATAACATGCTTGGGGGGCACATGCAGGTTAGTAGTTGGTAAAGAGCTCGGATCATTCATGTATTTCTCCCTTTCAGTGGTGGAATTTGCCTTTTTACTGACACCAAGTCGACTTCTATAGCTAATTAATACACAATCAAAGCTATCCGAGCCCTTTCTTGTATTAGAACATTATGGAACATTAAATCTTGTGACTGGGCAATACTGACTTTCTTTGTGCCTGTCAATTAGCACAGAAATTGCTGTTTACAGTGGTAATTTCACAAAGTTGAGATGAGATATAATACATTCATTATCTGAATTACAATTTAATCTGACCCCAATATTATATATATTCTGTTTGTGAAATAAAAAAAACTTAATTTTAATTTTTCATTTTTTTTTTTTAAATCAAAGAACTTTTATATGAAATTGTCCTACAGCAATGCTTAAAATTAAAAACAGCTGTGATGTGCTCTACACAGTTCACTGACAATGTTCAGCTACTATAAAATAAAGAGAATTTGGTTGACAATTAAAATGGCAAATGAGCTTATTTTATTACCATTTAAATTGTGGGCAAATTTTTTTACTGAAGTGAATGCCATCTTTACACAATGTTATACTGCTGGTTCACTGAACTGACAAAGATCAAATACCTACAACAACTTTTTCTGACTGCCTTACAAATTTATGAACATCCTATCTGTATATATCAGAAAATTTGGAACATGTGTTTTATGAACTCATTTGGCCAAAACTATTTACCATTAACCAAAATTACCAATCCTTAAGAGCATTCATTATCTGCTCCAATTCCCAGTTACATTCACTTATGCAGTTTCTCTGGATTTTTCTTTACTTCTTTAAATCACCCACTTGGGGGAGGGGGTGCTGCATTGTTATTTCATCTTGACCCCCCCCCCCCCCTCAATATTCATTTTCTTTTTCTGACTGCCTATTTATAATCACTGGAGGGGAGACTTACTCTATTTTTTTGCCTCAACTTCTCTTCATGTTTTTTTCTTTCTGCTCCCCAGGAGGGGAGTACTTACGCTTATTCTATTTTTTTCTTGACTTCCCCTCCTCGGGAGCCTACGATAAATATTTGTTTTCTATGAAATCTACTGCCCTGGAGGGGAGTGCTACACTTTTTTTTTTTCTTGACTTCCCCTCCACGGGAGTGAACATATCTTTTTCTTTTTGCTCCCCAGGAGGGGAGTACTTACGCTTATTTTTTTTTTTCTTGATTTCCCCTCCTCGGGAGCCTACGATAACTGTTTTCTACAAAATCTACTCCCCTGGAGGGGAGTGCTACACTTATTTTTTTTTTTCTTGACTTCCCCTCCACGGGAGTGAACATCTTATCTCTTTTTCTTTTTCTTGCTGCTCCCCAGGAGGGGAGTACTTATGCTTATTTTTTTTTTCTTGACTTCCCCTCCTGGGGAGCCTACGATAAGTTTTCTATAGTCGACTCCCCTGGAGGGGAGTACTACACTTTTTTTTTTTTTTTCTTGACTTCCCCTCCACGGGAGTGTACATCATTTCTTTTTTTTTTTTCTTTCTGCTCCCCAGGAGGGGAGTACTAACGCTTATTTTTTTTTTTTCTTGACTTCCCCTCCTCGGGAGCATACGATAAACACTGTTTTCTACAAAATCTACTCCACCCAGAGCTCCCACTACATTTTTTATTTTTTTTTCTCGACTTCCCCGCCAAGGGAGTGTTTCTCTTTCTCATAAATACATCTGCTTTCCCACTGGACTTCCCAGGAATGGGGCAGTTCATTTTTGAACACACCAAGAACATGCCGTGTCTCTGGTCAATGTTCCACGCCATCAGCATCTGTCAATTTTCTTTTCCCAAACAGTAGCGTTTTCTCTAATCTCTCCATCCAGTCAGTGTTCCTGAACTTCCTGCCCCCCATCTCCCGAACAACCACCCCCAATCTTTATATCTTCCTCCAGCAAAGGGCCAGTTCACTCCAGCTTTTTTTGCAGCTGTTCAAGTCTTCCAGATGCCTGGTTCTACATTTTACAGTAAGGAGTTTGCACAAAAAAAACAAAAACAACCCTCCCAAAAAAAAACAAACTTTTCGTCCCCTCTTCAGCCTATTCAAAATATTTGTTATCTAGTGCCACCATTGGATAATGTTCGCCATCGGAATGGGCAAAGAGTTTCGGGCGCCAGGGCAACTCTTGACTTGCCGATGGTAGAACATTCCAGATCGATTATCTTTGAAGGTCCGGGTCTGGGCCCCACCGATAGACAAAAAAATCGGGTAACCGCCGTCGACAACCTTTCCTTCCTTAATAGCTCCCCATTCTTATGCCAGATGAGGTCTCTTACAGGCACATAACTAATTTTCTGACAATAAATGAACCGGCAACTCTTGTAGTATGGACTATAGCAGACTAGTTTCAATAGAGTGAAAGATATATACACATTTAGTTTGAGTGACAGATATATGTACATGTAGATTAAGTGAAATATGTATATTTATATACATGTAGACAGATATATACAATAGATAGATACAGAGAGAGAGAGAGAGCAAAAGTTATATATACATATTGACAGAGAAAAAAAAAAGAGAGGAGAGATATACATGTATATACATGGAGACAGAGATAGAAAGAAAGAGCGAAGGATATATACAAAGATAGATGGCGGAGGAAAGAGAAAATGAGTGCTAATCTGCCAGTACAGTTGCCTACTGAAGTATGTTTACTCCAACTCATTCGATTCAGAAAAATCACTCGATCCTAAACACCTAAAGAACCAAGATTGTCAGTAAATTGTTTACGTCCCTGTATCCTGTGCTACATGCAAGGGACAGGGCAACACAGAAACAACAGAGTCACACACAACTACATACTTGACCACAACCACAAACAAGGGAACCTCGCTGGACAATGGGTCACTACAAATAATCGACCACTATGGTGAGAATTTCAAAATTTTGAGAAAAAGCAACAACAAAAAACCCAGACCAAATCAAGAACAAACTTTACAAAGCCGAACCAAGGTCCAAATCAAGAAAAATTATCTTACAAATCCCAATTTACAGAAAATGACTGGCTATTTCCCATCAGTAATTGAAGGCCCAGCTCTTGTTGAATTTCCATTTTTTTGCATCCCTTTTTTTTCCTCCACAGAACATTTTTTTTGTCCCTCCTATTTAAATTTTTGTGCTCACCCAGAGCTCAGAGTCTGTTCTATTTCAATCTTTGCTCACCCAGAGCTCAGAGTCTGTTCTATTTCAATCTTTGCTCACCCAGAGCTCAGAGTCTGTTCTATTTCAATCTTTGCTCACCCAGAGCTCAGAGTCTGTTCTATTTCAATCTTTGCTCACCCAGAGCACAGAGTCTGTTCTATTTCAATCTTTGCTCACCCAGAGCACAGAGTCTGTTCTATTTCAATCTTTGCTCACCCAGAGCACAGAGTCTGTTCTATTTCAATCTTTGCTCACCCAGAGCACAGAGTCTGTTCTATTTCAATCTTTGCTCACCCAGAGCAGAGTCTGTTCTATTTCAATCTTTGCTCACCCAGAGCTCAAGAGTCTGTTCTATTTCAATCTTTGCTCACCCAGAGCTCAGAGTCTGTTCTATTTCAATCTTTGCTCACCCAGAGCTCAGAGTCTGTTCTATTTCAATCTTTGCTCACCCAGAGCTCAGAGTCTGTTCTATTTCAATCTTTGCTCACCCAGAGCACAGAGTCTGTTCTATTTCAATCTTTGCTCACCCAGAGCACAGAGTCTGTTCTATTTCAATCTTTGCTCACCCAGAGCACAGAGTCTGTTCTATTTCAATCTTTGCTCACCCAGAGCACAGAGTCTGTTCTATTTCAATCTTTGCTCACCCAGAGCACAGAGTCTGTTCTATTTCAATCTTTGCTCACCCAGAGCACAGAGTCTGTTCTATTTCAATCTTTGCTCACCCAGAGCTCAGAGTCTGTTCTATTTCAATCTTTGCTCACCCAGAGCTCAGAGTCTGTTCTATTTCAATCTTTGCTCACCCAGAGCACAGAGTCTGTTCTATTTCAATCTTTGCTCACCCAGAGCACAGAGTCTGTTCTATTTCAATCTTTGCTCACCCAGAGCACAGAGTCTGTTCTATTTCAATCTTTGCTCACCCAGAGCACAGAGTCTGTTCTATTTCAATCTTTGCTCACCCAGAGCACAGAGTCTGTTCTATTTCAATCTTTGCTCACCCAGAGCACAGAGTCTGTTCTATTTCAATCTTTGCTCACCCAGAGCACAGAGTCTGTTCTGTTTCAATCTTTGCTCACCCAGAGCACAGAGTCTGTTCTATTTCAATCTTTGCTCACCCAGAGCACAGAGTCTGTTCTATTTCAATCTTTGCTCACCCAGAGCACAGAGTCTGTTCTATTTCAATCTTTGCTCACCCAGAGCACAGAGTCTGTTCTATTTCAATCTTTGCTCACCCAGAGCACAGAGTCGTTTCTATTTCAATCTTTGCTCACCCAGAGCACAGAGTCTGTTCTATTTCAATCTTTGCTCACCCAGAGCACAGAGTCTGTTCTATTTCAATCTTTGCTCACCCAGAGCACAGAGTCTGTTCTATTTCAATCTTTGCTCACCCAGAGCACAGAGTCTGTTCTATTTCAATCTTTGCTCACCCAGAGCACAGAGTCTGTTCTATTTCAATCTTTGCTCACCCAGAGCACAGAGTCTGTTCTATTTCAATCTTTCTTTGCTCACCCAGAGCACAGAGTCTGTTCTATTTCAATCTTTGCTCACCCAGAGCACAGAGTCTGTTCTATTTCAATCTTTGCTCACCCAGAGCACAGAGTCTGTTCTATTTCAATCTTTGCTCACCCAGAGCACAGAGTCTGTTCTATTTCAATCTTTGCTCACCCAGAGCACAGAGTCTGTTCTATTTCAATCTTTGCTCACCCAGAGCACAGAGTCTGTTCTATTTCAATCTTTGCTCACCCAGAGCACAGAGTCTGTTCTATTTCAATCTTTGCTCACCCAGAGCACAGAGTCTGTTCTATTTCAATCTTTCTTTGCTCACCCAGAGCACAGAGTCTGTTCTATTTCAATCTTTGCTCACCCAGAGCACAGAGTCTGTTCTATTTCAATCTTTGCTCACCCAGAGCACAGAGTCTGTTCTATTTCAATCTTTGCTCACCCAGAGCACAGAGTCTGTTCTATTTCAATCTTTGCTCACCCAGAGCACAGAGTCTGTTCTATTTCAATCTTTGCTCACCCAGAGCTCAGAGTCTGTTCTATTTCAATCTTTGCTCACCCAGAGCACAGAGTCTGTTCTATTTCAATCTTTGCTCACCCAGAGCACAGAGTCTGTTCTATTTCAATCTTTGCTCACCCAGAGCACAGATTCTGTTCTATTTCAATCTTTGCTCACCCAGAGCACAGAGTCTGTTCTATTTCAATCTTTGCTCACCCAGAGCACAGAGTCTGTTCTATTTCAATCTTTGCTCACCCAGAGCACAGAGTCTGTTCTATTTCAATCTTTGCTCACCCAGAGCACAGAGTCTGTTCTATTTCAATCTTTGCTCACCCAGAGCACAGAGTCTGTTCTATTTCAATCTTTGCTCACCCAGAGCACAGAGTCTGTTCTATTTCAATCTTTCTTTGCTCACCCAGAGCACAGAGTCTGTTCTATTTCAATCTTTGCTCACCCAGAGCACAGAGTCTGTTCTATTTCAATCTTTCTTTGCTCACCCAGAGCACAGAGTCTGTTCTATTTCAATCTTTGCTCACCCAGAGCACAGAGTCTGTTCTATTTCAATCTTTGCTCACCCAGAGCACAGAGTCTGTTCTATTTCAATCTTTGCTCACCCAGAGCACAGAGTCTGTTCTATTTCAATCTTTGCTCACCCAGAGCACAGAGTCTGTTCTATTTCAATCTTTGCTCACCCAAGGCACAATTCTCAATTGTGCCTTCCCTATATCAACAGCCCAGTAGACTCGGAGATTTTCTCCCCTCTGATTACATCTGGTAGTTTTGCCATCTCATTAACCTGACCCTAGTCAATGTACCTCGCCATCATCAACTATCAGCTTGTCTTTCTTTCATGGTCATCAGTTCTGACAATGTTTCCCCTTTTCCTTGCCACACCCTTTTGAGTTTGTACCTATTTCTTTCCTCTAAGTTCACCTCAATCTCGTTCACTTGCCTTGTCAATGAAGGATCAATTCATCCTCATTCTGGCCTTTCAACTAAAGCTCAAACACAGCCTGTCTTGGCTGTCAACTTTATTCTCTTTCTCATAAATATATCTTTCTGCTTTCCCACTCCACTTCCCAGGAATGGGGCTGTTCATTTTTTAACACACCAAGAGCATGCCGTGTCTCTGGCCAATGCTCCTCTTTTCCCAAACAGTACCGTACAACTTTTGTCAGTACACTTTTCCACCGGTTTCTTTTTTTTTTTTTGCCTCTGGCTGACATTCACACTTGGATAGCTAAATGGTTTCACTCAGTATGCATCTCATAATTATTAAATGTTTTCAGCCTATGTTGTAATACTCCAGATTTCTATTCAATTTCAGGGAAACTGACTAGTTTTTCAAACTCCAACCAAATTTAAGTGTACATACATGATAACCTGATGCCAAAACATTTAATCTCTTATGTCCAGCGTTCACACATATTTCTTTTGATTTAAAGTTCTACAAAAACTAATTTCTTTTTCAAAACTCTGACCAAATATAAGTGAAGATAACCTCCAGGGTATTTCTTAACAAATGTTCCGTAAAAATGCTTTTTTGGTATGGGAGCCAGGCTAATGTTTGAATTCCTGAACTTGAAATGAATTTCTTTTCACATCTTTTCCAAAAACTAGTCTACAATCCAAAACAAGACTTAAGAATTCCTACCCTGGAGGTGCTGGGTGTAGGATCCTGTGAAACTTAGTTATTTTCTGTTTCATTTTGATAAAACTGTCCTTATGGCTGAAACATCTATCTAGACAATTTTCACAGGATCCTTTGATGGTACTGCCCAGCTCAGTTGACAGACACAGGATAGTACCATTTACTGTCATTAATGGTAGCCGTGAAGGCTGCAGATGTATCAAATTAGTTCAGTTGAATATGGACAAAAGATTTCAAACTTAGAAAAATTTCATCAAGATTTGGGAACCATAGATGAGACTGAACCATGGTTGACTACAAAAAATCCTGCATTTCAAATTTGAACATTGTTTGCCTAAGCAACATAAAGCCAATATTATAAGTGTTTGTACTCATGAGCGCAGTTTTTTTTTTGAATTGAAAGACCAGAAGAGAACACTTTGGACTCCATATAACTTTGTGCATTACAAAATTGTGTTTACAGTTACTGATGAAGTTAAAATTGTGCTGAGTTTCTACCTATGCAATCTCAGATTAATTTAAGATATGGAAAGAAATAGCATCTCCTACCCTTCGTTTGGAACACACATTTGCCTTGCCTTCTTTGTTAAGTTGTAACCATTTATTCCTTTGAAAATAGTGACATGCTGTCCATGGCAGCTCTACCATGTGTCAGGAAAAAGTTTACCCCAAGATTTTCAGGTTCCAATTTCCGCTCAGAAATGGCACAATAAATTTCCATATCTGTTAGTACGGTGACTGACACACCTATGAATCTGATGCCATAACGTTAGAAAGCTACTCATTGAAACTTCCACCCTATTATCATCACTATCCGCATATTCACTGTATTAAATAAATTCTTTAAATTTACTAATTATTTCTGTTCTATCAGTCAGAGATAAAGTTATCAGTCTGAAGTTAGATAATGTCTCATTTATTTTGAGTTTGAACCTTTAAATCTATACTATGACCAGCTATCTTCATCTCATTCTATTTATATACATGAGCAGTTTTGTCCTCAAACATTTTCAGCTCCACTGACTGCCTTTTCCCAGCTGCAAAACATGCATGCGATATCTGTTTCAATTTTTTTTTTTAAGAAACCCATGGTGAATTTATAAACTCAAAATGCACTTTCCCCATCAACAATGTTTAGGATGATAATGTCACTGTTACCCTGCTTTTTCAGATTCCAGTATGGTCAAAATATTGGGAACCACTAAATACCCTAAATACTTTTTTTTAAAAATTTAAAAAATGCTGATGACTGAATCTGATGGACCTTTATGGTGGTTGTTTGCAAATTCTGGCCTAAGAACCATTTCATATCAAGAGTATAACAGCACCCACAGCTGGTTTAGCCTGTCATCTTGTGTAAAAATTCCTGTGGTAACTTCATATGGTTAACAACCACCTCATGGTCACATAAGTAAGCCCGATATCAACTTTACAACGTGGATAAAAGTTGCTAATATCAAGTTCTCTTCCTGACCATTTTCGTTTATGGTAAATGGTTTAACCTCTCTAGTGAATAGTCCATGATCAAATTTACATAAAATATAAAAACAAAAAAACTAATAAAATCCCATCATAATAAACGCACTGTCGAAATCTTGAATCCTGGGAAAATTGCTATCCTGCTCCATTCATAACAGTTGCAAAATGTCTTGGCTGAATGGCGCTATACAAAAGTCATTTGTTAAGCTTCTGTACTTCTAGGCAGTAAAGTGACTGTACATTGCCAAAATACATTTAGGCACAAAACTGCCTGAATAAATTGCTACTACAAAATCCAGATCTAGTGATGTTCTCAGCTGCTTACACCACACTTGTACTGAGTACATGTGATTCACTATTAAAATTTTGTTAAAATCCAGATCAAGTGATGTTCTTAGCTGCTTTGCTCCCATGTCTTTGTTGCATTGTGATAATCTCAGATTGAAAGAGTTCTGTACTTACTAATGCCATTTTCACATTTTTCAGGCATCAAGGAGCAATCTCTCACACTGTAGTAGCTGACAGGCTGACTGGGGTTGATCACGTCACCAATGCAGGTTTGGAAAGGTACCTTCTGGTGAATTCGTTTGGTGCCAAGAGTACAAATCTCATAGTCATAGACAAGTGGTGTGTGTGGCTCACTTTCAGTTGTCTGACAACTGCCTGTGCAAGAAAACAGAGCAAAGAAAAAATGTATGAAATGTTTTGCACTTAAATTATGGTTATGAATTGAAAAGTTTACTTTTATTCACCTTTCTTTTCAACAAAACAGTTATTGGATCATCAAATACAGGTTATGTACATAATGAAATGGAAAGACTAAAACTTGTCTAAATATAATGGTGCTGTCATATTATTACTAATATTAGGAAAACTTGGAGACTAAAACGTTTGGAAATTCCAAAGAAATAGATTTCTAGTCCTTTTTCAAGTCTGTCTAAGAAAAGACATTCATTCTGATTGTCAACTGCCAAAAGTTTATCTGGCTAAATTCTACAGTTTGAAGGAAGTAGATCTAGACTACTACAAATTCCGGAACTAGTGATGTTCTCAGCTGCTTTGACACAAGCCTGATTCACTATTAAAATTTTGTAAAAAGCTTGGATCAAGTGATGTTCTTAGCTGCTTTGACACAAGCCTTTGAAATTAGTAGTGATCTTAAATTAAAAAATCCAAATCATGTGATGTTCTTAGCTGTTTTGACACAAGCCTTTTCAGTTGAGTTGTGATCTATAATTAAAAAATCCAGATCAAGTGATATTCTGAGCTGTTTTGCTGAAACGTCTTTGTTGAGTTGTGATAATCTTAGACTGAAAGAGTTCTGTACTTACTGATGCCATTTTCACATTTTTCAGGCATCAAGGAGCAATCTCTCACACTGTAGTAGCTGTCAGGCTGACTGGGATTGATCATGTGACCAATGCAGGTTTGGAAAGGTACCTTCTGGTGAATTCGTTTGGTGCCAAGAGTACAAATCTCATAGTCATAGACAAGTGGTTTGTGTGGCTCACTTTCAGTTGTCTGACAACTGCCTGTGCAAGAAAACAAAGCAAAGAAATTATAAATAATGTTTTGCAATTAAATTATGGTCATGAATTAAAAAGTTTGCTTTTATTCACTTTTCTTTTCAACAAATCAGTTATTAGATCATCAAATACAGGTTATGTACATTATGAAATGGAAAGACTAGATCTAGGCTAAATCTACCGGTTCTGTCCCATTATTAGGAAGACTTGGAGGCAAACTTGTGGAAATGCCGAAGAATTAGATTTCTAGTCCCTTTTAAGTCTCAGTCTAAGAAAAGACATGCATTCATTCTCAATTTCAACTGTCAAAACTGTTTCTGGGTAAATTTTACAGTTTGAAGGAAGTAGATCTAGACCACTACAGATTCCGGAACTAGTGGTGTTTCTCACCTGCTTTGACACGCCTTTGAATTGAGTACATGTGATTCAGTATTAAAATTTTGTAAAAATCCAGATCAAATGATGTTCTTAGCTGCTTTGACACAAGCCTTTGAACTAAGTAGTGATATAAAATTTAAAAATCCAGATCAAGTGATGTTCTTAGCTGTTTTGACACTGTCTTTGCTGCGTTGTGATAATCTTAGATTGAAAGAGTTCTGTACTTACTGATGCCATTTTCACATTTTCCAGGCATCAAGGTGCTGTCAGGCTGATTGGCTTTGACCATGTGACCAATGCAGGTTTGAAAAGGTACCTTCTGGTGAATTCTTCTGAGGTCAAGAGTATGAATCTCATAGTCATAGACAAGTGGTGTGTGTAGCTCACTTTCAGTTGTCTGACAACTGCCTGTGCAAGAAAACAAAGCAAAGAAAATATGTATGAAATGTTTTGCACTTAAATTATTAAATTATGGTCATGAATTGAAAAGTTTACTTTTATTCACCTTTCTTTTCAACAAAACAGTTACTGGATCATCAAATACAGGTTATGTACATTGTGAAATGGAAAGACTAAAACTAGTCTAAATCTAATGGTGCTGTCATATTACTAACAAGATTGACCTACCGGGCATTGCCCGGAATAAACAATGATGTGCTCCTTCTCTCTCTCTCTCTCTCATATAAAAGTAATAAACTACAGTCTTGCTTCAGAACTCATGCGCACCAGAACACTACGCACCAAACTGAACGCTTGAACTTTGGCAACTTTGCTAGATTTATAAAAATCGCGAAACGATATGGCGGAACGAAAAATATCGCGCGGTGAAAAAGAATGAAAACACGCTAGGAGAAATTAAATGAACTATATTTAGTTTTATTTTTAGAAATTCGTTGCAATATTTAATCTGCAGTCAGATATCGTAAAAACCTAGTAATACTCGTTCTGTCTGAGCACAGAAAATTTCACGATTTTACATCCAGCCGTTTTTATACCTGTAGAGCACAAAGTTTCAAAGTCTTCACTTATATATATATAGATATTAGGAAAACTTGTAGACTAAAACTTGTGGAAATTCCAAAGAATTAGATTTCTAGTCCCTTTTTAAGTCTCAGTCTAAGAAAAGACATTCATTCTCGATGTCTTTCTGGGCAAATTTTACAGATTGAAGGAAGTAAATCTAGACGACTACAAATTCCGGAACCAGTGATGTTATCTGCTTTGACACACCTTTGAACCAACTACATGTGATTCACTATTAAAATTTTGTCAAAAACCTGGATCAAGTGATGTTCCTAGCTGCTTTGACACAAGCCTTTGAAATGAGTGGTGATCTATAATTAAAAAATCCAAATCAAATGATGTTCTCAGCTGTTTTGCTCTAATGTCTTTGCTGCATTGTCATAATCTTAGATTGAAAGAGTTCTGTACTTACTGATGCCATTTTCACATTTTTCAGGCATCAAGGAGCAATCTCTCACACTGTAGTAGCTGTCAGGCTGACTGGCGTTGACCATGTCACCGATGCAGGTTTGGAAGGGTACCTTCTGGTGAATTCTTCTGACATCAAGAGTACAAATCTCATAGTCATAGACAAGTGGTGTGTGTGGCTCACTTTCAGTTGTCTGACAACTGCCTGTGCAAGAAAAAGCAAAGAAAATATGTATAATGTTCTGCAATTAATTATGGTCTTGAATTAAAGTTTACTTTTATTCACTTTTCTTTTCAACAAAACAGTTGTATAGGATTATCAAGTACAGGTTAAGGTTAAGTACATAATGAAATGGAAAGACTAGATCTAGGCTAAATCTACCAGTACTGTCCCATTTTTAGGAAAACTTGGAGACAAACTTGTGGAAATGCCGAAGAATTAGATTTCTAGTCCCTTTTCAGGTCTCAGTCTAAGAAAAGACATTCATTCTCAATGCCAACTGTCAAAAAGTTTTTCTGGGTAAATTTTACAATTTGAAGGAAGTAGATCAGACTACTACAAATTCCGGAGCTAGTGATGTTCTTAGCTGTTTTGACACACCTTTGAATTGAGTACATATGATTCACTATTAAAATTTTGTAAAAATCCAAATCAAATGATATTCTTAGCTGCTTTGCTCCAATGTCTTTGTTGCATTGTGATAATCTTAGATTGAAAGAGTTCTGTACTTACTGATGCCATTTTCACATTTTTCAGGCATCAAGGAGCAATCTCTCACACTGTAGTAGCTGTCAGGCTGACTGGGATTGACCATGTGACCAATGCAGGTTTGGAAAGGTACCTTCTGGTGAATTCTTCTGACATCAAGAGTACAAATCTCATAGACATAGACAAGTGGTTTGTGTGGCTCACTTTCAGTTGCCTGACAACTGCCTGTGCAAGAAAACAAAGCAAAGAAAATATGAATAATGTTTTGCATTTAAATTATGGTCATAAATTAAAAAGTTTACTTTTATTCACTTTTCTTTTCAACAAAATAGTTATAAATAGGATTATCAAATACAGGTTGTGTACATAATGAAATGGAAAGACTAGATCTAGGCTAAATCTACCGGTTCTGTCCCATTTTCCCAGCTGCAGTTTTGGTTTACAAATGTCTTGAAGGTTCAGCTCCCTCCTATCTTTCGGAACTTTTGAAAAAACATGAGTCTGATAGATTTTTAAGATCTACTACAGAAAACAAACTGGTTGTTCCCAGGTGTAAAACATCAAATTATGGAGATAGAGCTTTTAGTTGTTTTGGTCCCTGTGTGTGGAATTCTTTACCACAGGGGGTTCGAAATTCTGCCTCTCTGGACATATTTAAAAACAGGTTAAAAACATTTCTTTTTAAAAACTGAATTTTATAGCTTGCTATGGATGTATAAAACTAGTTTGTCTGTGTGTGTGTAAGTTTATTTGAATGTGCTTTTATGATTTTTTACTGTGTACAGCGCCTAGAGCTTTTAATGTTTTAGTCCTGGCGCTCTATAAGTGTATATATTATTATTATTATTATTATTATTTTTAGGAAAACTTGGAGACAAACTTGTGGAAATGCCTAAGAATTAGATTTCTAGTCCCTTTTCAAGTCTCAGTTTAAGAAAAGACATTCATTCTGAATCAACTGTCAAAACTTTCTGGGTAAAATTTACAGTTTGAATGAAGTTGATCTAGACCACAACAAATTCCAGAACTAGTGATGTTTGCGGCTGATTTGACACACCTTTGAACTGAGTACATGTGATTCACTATTAAAATTTTGTAAAATTTACAGATCAAGTGATGTTCTTAGCTGCTTTGACACAAGCCTTCGGACTGAGTAGTGATATAAAATTTAAAAGGAAGTGCTTAGAGAGGGACACATGTCCCCCTCTAAGCAAGTGCTTACAGAGGGACATATATGTGAAAAACGTCATCGAAATATGGTGACTTGCTATTTTTACTCAGCCAACCGACGGATATTCTATTTTGGGAAGTTTGCCTGTTTTTGATTTCGATCGTCCAACATGGCGGCGCCCTCAAATAGCCTGTAGGCTATTTTATGTATGACTAGATCGAAAGATCTTCCCAACCCTAAATCTCACCCTACCCCTAACACTAATTGCCATGCCGACTTTGACAGCGCATGGTCATACGCCACCGTGCGTAAAATAGCGAATGGAATATTTTGCAGAAATACGTAAAACAGCCTACAGGCTATATTTGCTGTCATACGTAAAATAGACATTCCGCACTCTCGAAATAAGTAAAATATCCTATTTGCCGCCATACGTAAAATAGACGCTCCGATGTTCTGTCACCTTGTGATTCTTCTCATACGTATAGGCTAGCACAGCGGTTGGTGCATGTCCCTGGTAGTGGTAGGCTCATTTTCTATCCTGTCATTCTTTTACCTCTGTCTATCATCTGACTTTTCCCAGCACAACGTGGCTGTTATCGTGTCATTGGCCACACAGACAGATTAAATTTGGAGCGTATATTATTGCTCCGGCATCTGTGAGATCCAGAACTAGATCTAGATCTTCAAAAATATTTATTTTGTTTCAGAGCCCACACAGTGACTGCATATTACGTTCTAACTATGCCCCTCCATGCTAAAGGAACTGATCTATGCAACTGTCCCTCTTAAATCCTGCGCTGAAAGATATCTTAAATCCTGTGCTTAGAGACATTAAAATAATGTGATGTGTCCCTCTGTGGTAAATGTAAGCACACATTTAAAAGGGGGGGGCGGGGGGGCCGCATGTGTCCCTCTGTAAGCACACATTTAGAGCGGGATATGTGTCCCTCTGTAGGCACTTGCTTAGAGGGGCTCGTGTCCCTCCGTAAGCACTTGCTTAGATGGGGACGTGTCCCTCTGTAAGCACTTGGCTTAGAGGGGGACATTTGTCCCTCTCTAAGCACTTCCAATTTAAAAATACAAATCAAGTGATGATCTCAGCTGTTTTGCTCCAATGTCTTTGTTGCATTGTGATAATCTTAGATTGAAAGAGTTCTGTACTTACTGATGCCATTTTCACATTTTTCAGGCATCAAGGAGCAATCTCTCACACTGTAGTAGCTGTCAGGCTGACTGGGGTTGATCATGTCACCAATGCTGGTTTGGAACGGTACCTTCTGGTGAATTCTTCTGACGTCAAGAGTACAAATCTCATTGTCATAGTCATAGACCAGTGGTGTGTGGCTCATGTTCAGTTGTCCGTCAACTGCCTGTGCAAGAAAAAGCAAAAGAAAATGTGTACATAATGTTTTGCTCTTAAATTATGGTCATGAACTAAAAAGTTTAGTTTTTATTCACTTTTCTTTTCAACGAAACAATTGTATTGGATTATCAAGTACAGGTTGAGGTTAAGTACAAAATGAAATGGAAAGACTAGATCTAGACTAGACTAAATCTAGACTCTACCGGTCCTGTCATATTATGAGGAAAACTTGGAGCCTAAAACTTGTGGAAATTCCAAAGACAGATTTCTAGTCCCCTTTCAAATCTCAGTCTAAGAAAAGATTCAGAAGGTCTTCCGCCCCAGTCAAGAAAACAAAACTACCCCAGCCCCTTTTCGCCTGATTAGTCAATCTGACTACCGCCCATTGATACAAACTGACTGGACCCTCACGCCCCCAGGTCCATCTGACCATTCCATGTGTTGTGAGTTTAAATTGATAACAGTGACAATGTGTAACCATGGGCTTTACTTAGACTCTAATAGCGGTAAAAATTATGGCGCGGACGGGCGGAAGACCTCCCCTGAGATCTATTAGGCCTGGTTTGAAAACTAAATAAAAAGAAAATCGTCTTGTTCAAAATTATTTCCAATAAGGTTCTTATATATTTTTTACGTTCCAATCATGTGAAAGTCTTGAACTATGCCGCCATATTGTACAGTGCAGATTTTATTAACATGTAACTGATTTAATATTTCGCTGAAGAAAATATTTTACGAAAAAAATGGTATGTAGTTTTTAAACAGATACGTAATTTAAGTATGTATAGAGAAAATAAACCCAGGAAAAATTTAAACACAATTTTTCTGACGTGAACCAAAACTTGAAAAAGCAAGATTTCTAGAATTTGTCTTTAAAAGGCCAATCTGGTAACCCTGCTTCAGTGTTTTTTTTATGTTCGCAGTTGATTACATTAGGAATTTTAGTTTTCAATTGTTCATGCTTCCTTTTTTTTTTGTTCTTTTTTTTTAATTAATGTCAGTGCTCACTAAATGAGTTGGCAGCAATGTAACCGGGGTATCCTAACAATCTCATTAATTCAACATCGGTGTCATCTGCACGACCCTCGTTTTAAAGCAAATGATGTGAACAATTTTTTTATTTTTTTTTACTTCAGGCTACCTTAAAATCCAATCAGATAGGCCTGGTTCCTGCAATGAAAACTTTGTTCTTTTAAAAGTATTTCTTGTAATTTTGAGCTCAAGAAGCACACGTAGATCTAGATCTATATATTTTTGCACTGGTCACACCAAAGGATTACTGTATCCGGCTTCTCCAGAAAACACACAAACGCCCTTTAATGGGGCAAGAGTGAGAAAAGATATTTAAATGATCAAATTCGAAGGAAATATATTATCAATAATATAAAACCTGCTTCCCAATAATCCCTGACCCATAATACTGTCCATAAGTGAAACTCTCAACTCTAATCAAGATAAACCAATATAAAACCTGCTTCCCAATCCCTGACCCATAATACTGTCCATAAGTGAAACTCTCAACTCTAATCAAGATAAACCAATATAAAAGTCCCCTCCTTTTTTTCTGAGTGATTTAATTTCCACGCATTTCTGGTCGAAAACACGTACGGACTTCCGAATGCAAACTTTCTGAGGGCACCGAGCTGCGCCAATCTTTAGTCTAGGCCTGGGGGAACATGAATTTGCCTTGGGATTCACAATACGTGTGATCCAGCCTATTCGACTACGATTAGAACCGGGTACAATTTCTAGTGCCCCAACTAAGCAAACTTGGCCTATACCGGTACTTGAAATTGATGCAAATTTAGGCCCAAGCTTACTTCGCCAGAAAGGTTGCTGTACTGTTAGTGTACCAGTTTTCGATGCATATGTGTTTTCATCCCGTGAAAGCTACTTTTCTTAAAGCAAGCAAAGATTTTCAAGATGTACAAGGCTGGCTCAGCCCCGCTGTTCGTGATATTTCATAATTTTGTCACGAGAAAGGATCGCCAAATTGGAAATAGGCGACCTTGTTTGTTCTATCTCCATTTTCTGAAAAACTTGAGATTTTTCAGTGTGTAGAAGAAGTATGACAAATACACTTTGACACATGTTTGAAATGTGTTGTGGCACTTACCAAGCTGTTTCACAGTTCCGATTTATTCCAACTCTTTACCATGATACTAGAGGCGCAAACGTTTGACGTTGAATTTCTCAGTTGTGCAAGAAGTGGAGTTGGAACAAACAAGAACTAAGGTAGCGAATATATGAAATTCAAGTAGACCAACCTTGAAAGGCGGCCTGGCCTCTGTACGTGTTGACTAGTTTCACTGCTTGTCTAAAGTCTCTGCATTCGCCAGGCAAAAGCTATGTCAGAATGCGTGAAATGAGAATTCACAGTGGCGCGCGCAGATTTTATACCTGGCTATGACGTCATGGTGAACACAATTCTTATGGCTCGGGTATTTCGTACATTGTGAATACAAAACTCATGGAAAACTCAGAGTATCTGTTTGAATTCAACATTCCCGAATTCCTTGATCTTTCGGGGCATGAAATGGGCGTTTTTCACACTCGTTATGGTAAACATGAGCCCATCTGTTTATCAGTGTCAATGTTCACCTTCGAGCTCAGTTAACCCTTTGACTACTAAGACCGTGAAAGCTGGATTACTGGCCACGCTTATTCGCAGACATTCGCAGATGGATTTTCGGTTTGCGATTTTTATTTAGGAAGAGCTTCTTATAATCTTAAAATGGCCTTCGGTCGAGCTATCAATGAAACTTTCACCAAAACATTTTTCATGGCGAGAGCTGTCTATGGGATACAAAATCGCCCAAGTACCATAGCAAGCAAGCGAGAATCAAAACCCTCTGAATTTTAGCGAGTGATAAAAGTCTAGAAAGATCAGACTAACTTCACACACATACATTGAAAAGCTGAAACGAACAATTCCTTCGTTGGTCGAGTGAGAGGCCAGCAGCGGCCACCCGAGCGCCCATCCCAGTCACATGACCGAAAGCTTGGAAGTCCACAGTGAGAGCTGGAGTCGAACACTGAGAATTGAACAACATCACCTCAGACCAAATTGAGAAGCGCCAAGCAAGAAAAGAGAAACCCCCACAATCTCGCGGCACCTCTCTTACCTGCCAGTACTGTAATAGGAGCTGCTTATCCAACATCGGTAGGATACGCCATGAGAGAAGCTGCGGGAGAAAGTGAATTTAGCTGCTGACCGTCTGTCAAGACGAAAAGAGCCAAGTAGTACAACTCACGGAGCAATAAAATATACTCAGTGATTCTAGGCCAGCACTGAAAGGGTTAAAGAAGACACTAAAGTGAGATGATGGCCTCCGTGGCGTGCTATTGTTATCTATTATTATATTATATAAATCACTGGGTGTCTTGCCCAACTTTAAAGACTGTTATAAACCTTTTCTTCCTTTTGTCCTTACAATATAGTGGCATATGGAGGGGGGAGATAGTGACATGAAGAAGGTTTTAGGGTGAGGGTTAGGAGCCCCGTGCACTGACCAGTCAGCCAATCAGTCAGGCAGCCAATCCATCCATCAGCCACACAGCCAATCCATCCATCAGCCACACAGCCAATCCATCCATCAGCCACACAGCCAATCAGTCAGACAACCAATCCACCCATCAGCCACACAGCCATATCAATCCATCATTCAGACTGATTTTTCACAGATAAAAAGAATGATGATTGTGGAAGTGCTTTTTTTAAAGGGAGAAGAGTTGAGGCGGACAGAGACAGAGACAGACAGAGAAAGAGAGGGAGACAGAGAGAGAGAGAGAGAGAGAAAGAGAGAGAGAGAGACGGTGACAGAGAGAGAGAGAGAGAGAGAGAGAAAGAGACTAACTAAGAGAAAGACACACATATATATACATAGAGAGAGAAAAAAAAAAGACCTGGGTCGGGGGGTATTCTGTGGCACTTCGGGTACCTTGAATATCTTAATAATCAACAATACATGGACTGAGTAAAGTACCGTGTCTTTGCCAAAATGTACTAGTTAAATTATTAGATTGAAACCCATTGATATGATGTATACAGAGGTTAAAATGGTTTAGTCGTTGGAGCAAATGGGGTAAACAAAACCGAAGAATGCAAAGGCATTTTTGGGGGGCTGGGTGGGTGGGGGATGGGGGGGGGGGGCTGAGGTATTGGTTATTCCACAGAATAATTTTACAGCTCGGATAATTTCGTTCACTGAACTCACGCCGGGCGGTGTCGCATTCGTACAAAAAAAAAAAGTCACTTCAACTCGCTGGCGAGCCAAGAGTTGAATTGTTCGCGCATTAGGGTAGCCACACAAAGGTTAAGGCCACCGAACTCGGTCACCGAGCCACTAGGCGCTTTAGGTGAGAAGAATTACACTATATAATTTCAACAACTGCACATAGAGCCCACCTAGATTCGGTCCATTTATATAGTTCAATTCTTCTCACCTAAAGCGCCTAGTGGCTCGGTGACCGAATTCGGTGGCCTTTGTGTGGCTACCCTTAGACTACCCCCCCCCCCCACCCCAAAAAAAAAGATCTACCACCCTTTTTTTATATGCATACACACATACATACACATATACACACATACCTACACACATACATACACACATATACAATTACACATACATACACACATACACACACACACACATACACAGGATGCATGGAGGCAATGGTAGAGCATGATACGAATAGAGGGAGATATAGCTCATGAAAGCAGTACAGTGTGAAGAAGGACAATTAGTCTCATTTCACGAACATAAAAGAGGTGGGGAAACAGAGGATACTTAGCCCCATCCCCTACACATAAAGGTAATGGGGGAATAGACAACATTTAGTCCTGTCCCCTACACATAAAGGTATTGGGGGAATAGACAATATTTAGTCCTGTCCCCTACACATAAAGGTAATGGGGGAATAGAGAATGTTTAGTCCTGTCCCCTACACATAAAGGTAGTGGGGGAATAGACAATATTTAGTCCTGTCCCCTACACATAAAGGGAGTGGGGGAATAGACAATATTTAGTCCTGTCCCCTACACATAAAGGGAATGGGGGAATAGACAATATTTAGTCCTGTCCCCTACACATAAAGGGAGTGGGGGAATAGACAATATTTAGTCCTGTCCCCTACACATAAAGGTAGTGGGGGAATAGACAATATTTAGTCCTGTCCCCTACACATAAAGGGAGTGGGGGAATAGACAATATTTAGTCCTGTCCCCTACACATAAAGGTAGTGGGGGAATAGACAATATTTAGTCCTGTCCCCTACACATAAAGGTAGTGGGGGAATAGACAATATTTAGCCCCATCCCCTACACATAAAGGTAGTGGGGGAATAGAAAATATTTAGGCCCATCCCCTACACATAAAGGTATTGGGGGAATAGACAATATTTAGTCCTGTCCCCTACACATAAAGGGAGTGGGGGAATAGACAATATTTAGTCCTGTCCCCTACACATAAAGGGAGTGGGGGAATAGACAATATTTAGTCCTGTCCCCTACACATAAAGGTAGTGGGGGAATAGACAATATTTAGTCCTGTCCCCTACACATAAAGGGAGTGGGGAAATAGACAATACTTAGTCCTGTCCCCTACACATAAAGGGAGTGGGGGAATAGACAATATTTAGTCCTGTCCCCTACACATAAAGGGAGTGGGGGAATAGACAATATTTAGTCATGTCCCCTACACATAAAGGGAGTGGGGGAATAGACAATATTTAGTCCTGTCCCCTACACATAAAGGGAGTGGGGGAATAGACAATATTTAGTCCTGTCCCCTACACATAAAGCGAGTGGGGGAATAGACAATATTTAGTCCTGTCCCCTACACATAAAGGGAGTGGGGGAATAGACAATATTTAGTCCTGTCCCCTACACATAAAGGGAGTGGGGGAATAGACAATATTTAGTCCTGTCCCCTACACATAAAGGGAGTGGGGGAATAGACAATACTTAGTCCTGTCCCCTACACATAAAGGGATTGGGGGAATAGATAATATTTAGTCCTGTCCCCTACACATAAAGGGAGTGGGGGAATAGACAATATTTAGTCCTGTCCCCTACACATAAAGGGAGTGGGGGAATAGACAATATTTAGTCCAGTCCCCTACACATAAAGGGAGTGGGGGAATAGACAATATTTAGTCCTGTCCCCTACACATAAAGGGAGTGGGGGAATAGACAATACTTAGTCCTGTCCCCTACACATAAAGGGAGTGGGGGAATAGACAATATTTAATCCTGTCCCCTACACATAAAGGGAGTGGGGAATAGACAATATTTAGTCCTGTCCCCTACACATAAAGGGACTGGCGGAATAGACAATATTTAGTCCTGTCCCCTACACACAAAGGGAGTGGGGGAATAGACAATATTTATTCCTGTCCGCTACACATAAAGGGAGTGGGGGAATAGACAATATTTGGTCCTGTCCCCTACACATAAAGGGAGCGGGGGAATAGACAATATTTAGTCCTGTCCCCTACACATAAAGGGAGTGGGGGAATAGACAATATTTAGTCCTGTCCGCTACACATAAAGGGAGTGGGGGAATAGACAATATTTAGTCCTGTCCCCTACACATAAAGGGAGCGGGGGAATAGACAATATTTAGTCCTGTCCCCTACACATAAAGGGATTGGGGGAATAGACAATATTTAGTCCTGTCCCCTACACATAAAGGGAGTGGGGGAATAGACAATATTTAGTCCTGTCACCTACACATAAAGGGAGTGGGGGAATAGACAATATTTAGTCCTGTCCCCTACACGTAAAGGGAGTGGGGGAATAGACAATATTTAGTCCTGTCCCCTACACATAAAGGGAGCGGGGGAATAGACAATATTTAGTCCTGTCCCCTACACATAAAGGGAGCGGGGGAATAGACAATATTTAGTCCTGTCCCCTACACATAAAGGGAGTGGGGGAATAGACAATATTTAGTCCTGTCCCCTACACATAAAGGGAGTGGGGGAATAGACAATATTTAGTCCTGTCCCCTACACATAAAGGGAGTGGGGGAATAGACAATATTTAGTCCTGTCCCCTACACATAAAGGGAGTTGGGGAATAGACAATATTTAGTCCTGTCCCCTACACATAAAGGGAGTGGGGGAATAGACAATATTTAGTCCTGTCCCCTACACATAAAGGGAGTGGGGGAATAGACAATACTTAGTCCTGTCCCCTACAAATAAAGGGATTGGGGGAATAGACAATATTTATTCCTGTCCCCTACACATAAAGGGAGTGGGGGAATAGACAATATTTAGTCCTGTCCCCTACACATAAAGGGAGTGGGGGAATAGACAATATTTAGTCCAATCCCCTACACATAAAGGGAGTGGGGGAATAGACAATATTTAGTCCTGTCCCCTACACATAAAGGGAGTGGGGGAATAGACAATACTTAGTCCTGTCCCCTACACATAAAGGGAGTGGGGGAATAGACAATATTTAATCCTGTCCCCTACACATAAAGGGAGTGGGGAATAGACAATATTTAGTCCTGTCCCCTACACATATAGGGAGTGGGGGAATAGACAATATTTATTCCTGTCCCCTACACATAAAGGGACTGGGGGAATAGACAATATTTAGTCCTGTCCCCTACACATAAAGGGAGTGGGGGAATAGACAATATTTAGTCCTGTCCGCTACACATAAAGGGAGTGGGGGAATAGACAATATTTAGTCCTGTCCCCTACACATAAAGGGAGCGGGGGAATAGACAATATTTAGTCCTGTCCCCTACACATAAAGGGAGTGGGGGAATAGACAATATTTAGTCCTGTCCCCTACACATAAAGGGAGTGGGGGAATAGACAATATTTAGTCCTGTCCCCTACACATAAAGGGAGTGGGGGAATAGACAATATTTAGTCCTGTCCCCTACACGTAAAGGGAGTGGGGGAATAGACAATATTTAGTCCTGTCCCCTACACATAAAGGGAGCGGGGGAATAGACAATATTTAGTCCTGTCCCCTACACATAAAAGGAGCGGGGGAATAGACAATATTTAGTCCTGTCCCCTAAACATAAAGGGACTGGGGGAATAGACAATATTTAGTCCTGTCCCCTACACATAAATGGATTGGGGGAATATACAATTTTTAGTCCTGTCCCCTACACATAAAGGGAGTGGGGGAATAGACAATATTTAGTCCTGTCCCCTACACATAAAGGGAGCGGAGGGATAGACAATATTTAGTCCTGTCCCATACACATAAAGGGAATGGGGGAATAGACAATATTTAGTCCTGTCCCCTACACATAAAGGGAGCGGGGGAATAGACAATATTTAGTCCTGTCCCCTACACATAAAAGTAGCGGGGGAATAGACAATATTTAGTCCTGTCCCCTACACATAAAGGGACTGGGGGAATAGACAATATTTAGTCCTGTCCCCTACACATAAAGGGATTGGGGGAATATACAATATTTAGTCCTGTCCCCTACACATAAAGGGAGTGGGGGAATAGACAATATTTAGTCCTGTCCCCTACACATAAAGGGAGCGGAGGGATAGACAATATTTAGTCCTGTCCCATACACATAAAGGGAGTGGGGGAATAGACAATATTTAGTTCTGTCCCCTACACATAAAGGGAGTGGGGGAATAGACAATATTTAGTCCTGTCCCCTACACATAAAGGGAGTGGGGGAATAGACAATATTTTAGCCCCATCCCCTACACATAAAGGGAGTGGGGGAATAGACAATATTTAGTCCTGTCCCCTACACATAAAGGGAAGTGGGGAATAGACAATATTTAGCCCTGTCCCCTACACATAAAGGGAGTGGGGGAATATACAATATTTAGTCCTGTCCCCTACACATAAAGAAAGTGGGGGAATAGACAATATTTTAGCCCCATCCCCTACACATAAAGGGAGTGGGGGAATAGACAATATTTAGTCCTGTCCCCTACACATAAAGGGAGTGGGGGAATAGACAATATTTAGTCCTGTCCCCTACACATGAAGTGAGTGGGGGAATAGACAATATTTTAGCCCCATCCCCTACACATAAAGGGAGTGGGGGAATAGACAACATTTAGTCCTGTCCCCTACACATAAAGGGAGTGGGGGAATAGACAATATTTAATCCTGTCCCCTACACTTAAATGGAGTGGGGGAATAGACAATATTTTAGCCCCATCCCCTACACATAAAAGGAATGGGGGAATAGACAATATTTTAGCCCCATCCCCTACACATAAAGGGAGTGGGGGAATAGACAATATTTAGTCCTGTCCCCTACACATAAAGGGAGTGGTGGAATAGACAATATTTAGTCCTGTCCCCTACACATAAAGGTAGTGGGGGAATAGACAATATTTAGTCCTGTCCCCTACACATAAAGGGAGTGGGGGAATAGACAATATTTAGTCCTTTCCCCTACACATAAAGGTAGTGGGGGAATAGACAATATTTAGTCCTGTCCCCTACACATAAAGGGAGTGGGGGAATAGACAATATTTAGTCCTGTCCCCTACACATAAAGGGAGTGGGGGAATAGACAATATTTAGTCCTGTCCCCTACACATAAAGGTAGTGGGGGAATAGACAATATTTAGTCCTGTCCCCTACACATAAAGGTATTGGGGGAATAGACAATATTTAGCCCAATCCCCTACACATAAAGGGAGTGGGGGAATAGACCATATTTAGTCCTGTACCCTACACATAAAGGGATTGGGGGAATAGACAATACTTAGTCCTGTCCCCTACACATAAAGGGAGAGGGGGAATAGACAATACTTAGTCCATTCCCCTACACATAAAGGGAGTGGGGAAATAGACAATACTTAGCCCAATCCCCTACACATAAAGGGAGTGGGGGAATAGACAATATTTAGTCCAGTCTCCAACACATAAAGGGAGTGGGGGAATAGACAATACTTAGTCCTGTCCCCTACACATAAAGGGAGTGGGGGAATAGACAATATTTAGTCCTGTACCTTACACATAAAGGGAGTGGGGGAATAGACAATACTGAGTCCTGTCCCCTACACATAAAGGGAGTGGGGGTATAGACAATACTTAGTCCTGTCCCCTACACATAAAGGGAGTGGGGGAATACAAAATATTTAGTCCTGTCCCCTACACATAAATAGAGTGGGGGAATAGACAACATTTTAGCCCCATCCCCTACACATAAAGGGAGTGGGGGAATAGACAATATTTAGTCCTGTCCCCTACACATAAAGGGAGTGGGGGAATAGACAATATTTAGCCCTGTCCCCTACACATAAAGGGAGTGGGGGAATAGACAATATTTTAGCCCCATCCCCTACACATAAAGGGACTGGGGGTATAGACAATATTTAGTCCTGTCCCCTGCACATAAAGGGAGTGGGGGAATAGACAATATTTAGTCCTGTCCCCTACACATAAAGGGAGTGGGGGAATAGACAATATTTTAGCCCCATCCCCTACACATAGAGGGAGTGGGGGAATAGACAATATTTAATCCTGTCCCCTACACATAAAGGGAGTGGGGGAATAGACAATATTTAGTCCTGTCCCCTACACATAAAGAGAGTGGGGGAATAGACAATATTTTAGCCCCATCCACTACACATAAAGGGATTGGGGGAATAGACAATATTTTAGCCCCATCCCCTACACATAAAGGGACTGGGGGAATAGACAATATTTAGCCCTGTCCCCTACACATAAAGGGAATGGGGAATAGACAATATTTAGTCATGTGCCCTGCACATAAAGGGATTGGGGGAATAGACAATATTTTAGCCCCATCCCCTACACATAAAGGGACTGGGGGAATAGACAATATTTTAGCCCCATCCCCTACACATAAAGGGAGTGGGGGAACAGAGAATAATAGCCCCATCCCCTACACATAAAGGGAGTGGGGGAATAAACAATATTTAGTCCTGTCCCCTACACATAAAGGGATTGGTTGTATAGACAATACTTAGTCCTGTCCACTACACATAAAGGGATTGGGGGAATAGACAATATTTAGTCCTGTCCCCTACACATAAAGGGATTGGTGGAATAGACAATATTTAGTCCTGTCCCCTACACATAAAGAGAGTGGGGGAATCGACAATATTTTAGCCCCATCCCCTACACATAAAGGGAATGGGGGAATAGACAATATTTAGTCCTGTCCCCTACACATAAAGGGAATGGGGGAATAGACAATATTTAGTCCTGTCCCCTACACATAAAGGTAGTGGGGGAATAGACAATATTTTAGCCCCATCCCCTACACATAAAGGGACTGGGGGAATAGACAATATTTAGTCCTGTCCCCTACACATAAAGGGAGTGGGGGAATAGACATTTGGTCCTGTCCCCTACACATAAAGGGAGTGGGGGAATAGACAATATTTTAGCCCCATCCCCTACACATAAATGGAGTGGGGGAATAGACAATATTTAGTACTGTCCCCTACACATAAACGGAGTGGGGGAATAGACAATATTTAGTCCTGTCCCCTACACATAAAGGGAGTGGGGGAATAGACAATATTTTAGCCCCATCCCCTACACATAAAGGGATTGGGGGAATAGACAATATTTAGCCCTATCCCCTACACATAAAGGGACTGGGGGAATAGACAATACTTAGTCCTGTCCCCTACACATAAAGGGATTGGGGGAATAGATAATATTTAGTCCTGTCCCCTACACATAAAGGGAGTGGGGGAATAGACAATATTTCAGCCCCATCCCCTACACATAAAGGGAGTGGGGGAATAGACAATATTTAGCCATGTCCCCCACACATAAAGGGAGTGGGGGAATAAACAATATTTAGTCCTGTCCCCTACACATAAAGGGAGTGGGGGAATAGACAATATTTTAGCCCCATCCCCTACACATAAAGGGAGTGGGGGAATAGAGAATAATATCCCCATCCCCTACACATAAAGGGAGTGGGGGAATAGACAACATTTAGTCCTGTCCCCTACACATAAAGGGACTGGGGGAATAGACAATACTTAGTCCTGTCCACTACACATAAAGGGAATGGGGGAATAGAAAATATTTAGTCCTGTCCCCTACACATAAAGGGAGTGGGGGAATAGACAATATTTAGTCCTGTCCCATACACATAAAGGGAGTGGTGGAATAGACAATATTTAGTCCTGTCCCCAACACATAAAGGGAGTGGGGGAATAGACAATATTTAGTCCTGTCTCCTACACATAAAGGGAGTGGGGGAATAGACAATATTTTAGCCGTAACCCCTACACATAAAGGGAGTGGGGGAATAGACAATATTTAGTTCTGTCCCCTACACATTAAGGGAGTGGGGGAATAGACAATATTTAGTCCTGTCCCCTACACACAAAGGGACTGGGGGAATAGACAATATTTAGTCCTGTCCCCTACACATAAAGGGAATGAGGGAATAGACAATATTTTAGCCCCATCCCCTACACATAAAGGGAGTTGGGGAAAGGGAGTGGGGGAATAGACAATATTTAGCCCTGTCCCCTACGCATAAAGGGAGTGGGGGAATAGACAGTATTTAGTCCTGTCCCCTACACATAAAGGGAGTGGGGGAATAGACAATATTTTAGCCCCATCCCCTACACATAAAGGGAGTGGGGGAATAGACAACATTTTAGCCCCATCCCCTACACATAAAGAGAGTGGGGGAATAGACAATATTTAGTCCTGTACCCTACACATAAAGGGATTGGGGGAATAGACAATACTTAGTCCTGTCCCCTACACATAAAGGGAGAGGGGGAATAGACAATACTTAGTCCATTCCACTACACATAAAGGGAGTGGGGGAATAGACAATATTTTAGCCCCATCCCATACACATAAATGGAGTGGGGGAATAGACAATATTTAGTACTGTCCCCTACACATAAAAGGAGTGGGGGAATAGACAATATTTAGTCCTGTCCCCTACACATAAAGGGAGTGGGGGAATAGACAATATTTTAGCCCCATCCCCTACACATAAAGGGATTGGGGGAATAGACAATATTTAGCCCTATCCCCTACACATAAAGGGACTGGGGGAATAGACAATATTTAGTCCTGTCCCCTACACATAAAAGGAGTGGGGGAATAGACAATATTTTAGCCCCATCCCCTACACATAAAGGGAGTGGGGGAATAGACAATATTTCAGCCCCATCCCCTACACATAAAGGGAGTGGGGGAATAGACAATATTTAGTCATGTCCCCCACACATAAAGGGATTGGGGGAATAGACAATATTTAGTCCTGTCCCCTACACATAAAGGGAGTGGGGGAATAGACAATATTTTAGCCCCATCCCCTACACATAAAGGGAGTGGGGGAATAGAGAATAATATCCCCATCCCCTACACATAAAGGGAGTGGGGGAATAGACAACATTTAGTCCTTTCCCCTACACATAAAGGGAGTGGGGGAATAGACAATACTTAGTCCTGTCCACTACACATAAAGGGAATGGGGGAATAGAAAATATTTAGTCCTGTCCCCTACACATAAAGGGAGTGGGGGAATAGACAATATTTAGTCCTGTCCCCTACACATAAAGGGAGTGGTGGAATAGACAATATTTAGTACTGTCCCCAACACATAAAGGGAGTGGGGGAATAGACAATATTTAGTCCTGTCCCCTACACATAAAGGGAGTGGGGGAATAGACAATATTTTAGCCGTATCCCCTACACATAAAGGGAGTGGGGGAATAGACAATATTTAGTTCTGTCCCCTACACATTAAGGGAGTGGGGGAATAGACAATATTTAGTCCTGTCCCCTACACATAAAGGGAGTGGGGGAATAGACAATATTTAGTCCTGTCCCCTACACATAAAGGGAATGAGGGAATAGACAATATTTTAGCCCCATCCCCTACACATAAAGGGAGTTGGGGAAAGGGAGTGGGGGAATAGACAATATTTAGCCCTGTCCCCTACACATAAAGGGAGTGCTGGAATAGACAGTATTTAGTCCTGTCCCCTACACATAAAGGGAGTGGGGGAATAGACAATATTTTAGCCCCATCCCCTACACGTAAAGGGAGTGGGGGAATAGACAACATTTTAGCCCCATCCCCTACACATAAAGAGAGTGGGGGAATAGACAATATTTAGTCCTGTCCCCTACACATAAAGGGAGTACGGGAATAGACAATATTTAGTCCTGTCCCCTACACATAAAGGGAGTGGGGGAATAGACAATAGTTTAGCCCCATCCCCTACACATAAAGGGAGTGGGGGAATAGAGAATAATAGCCCCATCCCCTACACATAAAGGGAGTGGGGGAATAGACAATATTTAGTCCTGTACCCTACACATAAAGGGAGTGGGGGAATAGACAATACTTAGTCCTGTCCACTACACATAAAGGGAGTGGGGGAATAGAAAATATTTAGTCCTGTCCCCTACACGTAAAGGGAGTGGGGGAATAGACAATATTTAGTCCTGTCCCCTACACATAAAGGGAGTGGGGAATAGACAATATTTAGTCCTGTCCCCTACACATAAAGGGAGTGGTGGAAAAGACAATATTTAGTCCTGTCCCCTACACATAAAGGGAGTGGGGGAATAGACAATATTTAGTCCTGTCCCCTACACATAAAGGGAGTGGGGGCATAGACAATATTTTAGCCCTATCCCCTACACATAAAGGGAGTGGGGGAATAGACAATATTTAGTCCTGTCCCCTACACATAAAGGGAATGGCGGAATAGACAATATTTAGTCATGTCCCCTACACATAGAGGGAGTGGGGGAATAGACAATATTTAGTCCTGTCCCTTACACATAAAGGGAGTGAGGGAATAGACAATATTTTAGCCCCATCCCCTACACATAAAGGGAGTGTGGGAATAGACAATATTTAGTCCTGTCCCCTACACATAAAGGGAGTGGGGGAATAGACAATATTTAGTCCTGTCCCCTACACATAAAGAGAGTGGGGGAATAGACAATATTTAGTCCTGTCCCCTACACATAAAGGTAGTGGGGGAATAGACAATATTTAGTCCTGTCCCCTACACATAAAGGTATTGGGGGAATAGACAATATTTAGCTCAATCCCCTACACATAAAGGGAGTGGGGGAATAGACCATATTTAGTCCTGTACCCTACACATAAAGGGATTGGGGGAATAGACAATACTTAGTCCTGTCCCCTACACATAAAGGGAGAGGGGGAATAGACAATACTTAGTCCATTCCCCTACACATAAAGGGAGTGGGGAAATAGACAATACTTAGCCCAATCCCCTACACATAAAGGGAGTGGGGGAATAGACAATATTTAGTCCTGTCTCCTACACATAAAGGGAGTGGGGGAATAGACAATACTTAGTCCTGTCCCCTACACATAAAGGGAGTGGGGGAATAGACAATATTTAGTCCTGTACCTTACACATAAAGGGAGTGGGGGAATAGACAATACTGAGTCCTGTCCCCTACACATAAAGGGAGTGGGGGTATAGACAATACTTAGTCCTGTCCCCTACACATAAAGGGAGTGGGGGAATACAAAAATATTTAGTCCTGTCCCCTACACATAAATAGAGTGGGGGAATAGACAACATTTTAGCCCCATCCCCTACACATAAAGGGAGTGGGGGAATAGACAATATTTAGTCCTGTCCCCTACACATAAAGGGAGTGGGGGAATAGACAATATTTAGCCCTGTCCCCTACACATGAAGGGAGTGGGGGAATAGACAATATTTTAGCCCCATCCCCTACACATAGAGGGAGTGGGGGAATAGACAATATTTAATCCTGTCCCCTACACATAAAGGGAGTGGGGGAATAGACAATATTTAGTCCTGTCCCCTACACATAAAGAGAGTGGGGGAATAGACAATATTTTAGCCCCATCCACTACACATAAAGGGATTGGGGGAATAGACAATATTTTAGCCCCATCCCCTACACATAAAGGGACTGGGGGAATAGACAATATTTAGCCCTGTCCCCTACACATAAAGGGAATGGGGAATAGACAATATTTAGTCATGTGCCCTGCACATAAAGGGATTGGGGGAATAGACAATATTTTAGCCCCATCCCCTACACATAAAAGGACTGGGGGAATAGACAATATTTTAGCCCCATCCCCTACACATAAAGGGAGTGGGGGAACAGAGAATAATAGCCCCATCCCCTACACATAAAGGGAGTGGGGGAATAAACAATATTTAGTCCTGTCCCCTACACATAAAGGGAGTGGTTGTATAGACAATACTTAGTCCTGTCCACTACACATAAAGGGATTGGGGGAATAGACAATATTTAGTCCTGTCCCCTACACATAAAGGGATTGGTGGAATAGACAATATTTAGTCCTGTCCCCTACACATAAAGAGAGTGGGGGAATCGACAATATTTTAGCCCCATCCCCTACACATAAAGGGAATGGGGGAATAGACAATATTTAGTCCTGTCCCCTACACATAAAGGGAATGGGGGAATAGACAATATTTAGTCCTGTCCCCTACACATAAAGGTAGTGGGGGAATAGACAATATTTTAGCCCCATCCCCTACACATAAAGGGAGCGGGGGAATAGACAATATTTAGTCCTGTCCCCTACACATAAAGGGAGTGGGGGAATAGACATTTGGTCCTGTCCCCTACACATAAAGGGAGTGGGGGAATAGACAATATTTAGCCCTGTCCCCTACGCATAAAGGGAGTGGGGGAATAGACAGTATTTAGTCCTGTCCCCTACACATAAAGGGAGTGGGGGAATAGACAATATTTTAGCCCCATCCACTACACATAAAGGGAGTGGGGGAATAGACAACATTTTAGCCCCATCCCCTACACATAAAGAGAGTGGGGGAATAGACAATATTTAGTCCTGTACCCTACACATAAAGGGATTGGGGGAATAGACCATACTTAGTCCTGTCCCCTACACATAAAGGGAGAGGGGGAATAGACAATACTTAGTCCATTCCCCTACACATAAAGGGAGTGGGGGAATAGACAATATTTTAGCCCCATCCCATACACATAAATGGCGTGGGGGAATAGACAATATTTAGTACTGTCCCCTACACATAAAAGGAGTGGGGGAATAGACAATATTTAGTCCTGTCCCCTACACATAAAGGGAGTGGGGGAATAGACAATATTTTAGCCCCATCCCCTACACATAAAGGGATTGGGGGAATAGACAATATTTAGCCCTATCCCCTACACATAAAGGGACTGGGGGAATAGACAATATTTAGTCCTGTCCCCTACACATAAAAGGAGTGGGGGAATAGACAATATTTTAGCCCCATCCCCTACACATAAAGGGAGTGGGGGAATAGACAATATTTCAGCCCCATCCCCTACACATAAAGGGAGTGGGGGAATAGACAATATTTAGTCATGTCCCCCACACATAAAGGGAGTGGGGGAATAGACAATATTTAGTCCTGTCCCCTACACATAAAGGGAGTGGGGGAATAGACAATATTTTAGCCCCATCCCCTACACATAAAGGGAGTGGGGGAATAGAGAATAATATCCCCATCCCCTACACATAAAGGGAGTGGGGGAATAGACAACATTTAGTCCTGTCCCCTACACATAAAGGGAGTGGGGGAATAGACAATACTTAGTCCTGTCCACTACACATAAAGGGAATGGGGGAATAGAAAATATTTAGTCCTGTCCCCTACACATAAAGGGAGTGGGGGAATAGACAATATTTAGTCCTGTCCCCTACACATAAAGGGAGTGGTGGAATAGACAATATTTAGTCCTGTCCCCAACACATAAAGGGAGTGGGGGAATAGACAATATTTAGTCCTGTCCCCTACACATAAAGGGAGTGGGGGAATAGACAATATTTTAGCCGTATCCCCTACACATAAAGGGAGTGGGGGAATAGACAATATTTAGTTCTGTCCCCTACACATTAAGGGAGTGGGGGAATAGACAATATTTAGTCCTGTCCCCTACACATAAAGGGAGTGGGGGAATAGACAATATTTAGTCCTGTCCCCTACACATAAAGGGAATGAGGGAACAGACAATATTTTAGCCCCATCCCCTACACATAAAGGGAGTTGGGGAAAGGGAGTGGGGGAATAGACAATATTTAGCCCTGTCCCCTACACATAAAGGGAGTGGGGGAATAGACAGTATTTAGTCCTGTCCCCTACACATAAAGGGAGTGGGGGAATAGACAATATTTTAGCCCCATCCCCTACACGTAAAGGGAGTGGGGGAATAGACAACATTTTAGCCCCATCCCCTACACATAAAGAGAGTGGGGGAATAGACAATATTTAGTCCTGTCCCCTACACATAAAGGGAGTACGGGAATAGACAATATTTAGTCCTGTCCCCTACACATAAAGGGAGTGGGGGAATAGACAATAGTTTAGCCCCATCCCCTACACATAAAGGGAGTGGGGGAATAGAGAATAATAGCCCCATCCCCTACACATAAAGGGAGTGGGGGAATAGACAATATTTAGTCCTGTACCCTACACATAAAGGGAGTGGGGGAATAGACAATACTTAGTCCTGTCCACTACACATAAAGGGAGTGGGGGAATAGAAAATATTTAGTCCTGTCCCCTACACGTAAAGGGAGTGGGGGAATAGACAATATTTAGTCCTGTCCCCTACACATAAAGGGAGTGGGGGAATAGACAATATTTAGTCCTGTACCCTACACATAAAGGGAGTGGGGGAATAGACAATACTTAGTCCTGTCCACTACACATAAAGGGAGTGGGGGAATAGAAAATACTTAGTCCTGTCCCCTACACATAAAGGGATTGGGGGAATAGATAATATTTAGTCCTGTCCCCTACACATAAAGGGAGTGGGGGAATAGACAATATTTCAGCCCCATCGCCTACACATAAAGGGAGTGGGGGAATAGACAATATTTAGTCATGTCCCCCACACATAAAGGGAGTGGGGGAATAGACAATATTTCGTCCTGTCCCCTACACATAAAGGGAGTGGGGGAATAGACAATATTTTAGCCCCATCCCCTACACATAAAGGGAGTGGGGGAACAGAGAATAATATCCCCATCCCCTACACATAAAGGGAGTGGGGGAATAGACAACATTTAGTCCTGTCCCCTACACATAAAGGGACTGGGGGAATAGACATTACTTAGTCCTGTCCACTACACATAAAGGGAATGGGGGAATAGAAAATATTTAGTCCTGTCCCCTACACATAAAGGGAGTGGGGGAATAGACAATATTTAGTCCTGTCCCATACACATAAAGGGAGTGGTGGAATAGACAATATTTAGTCCTGTCCCCAACACATAAAGGGAGTGGGGGAATAGACAATATTTAGTCCTGTCCCCAACACATAAAGGGAGTGGGGGAATAGACAATATTTTAGCCGTAACCCCTACACATAAAGGGAGTGGGGGAATAGACAAAATTTAGTTCTCTCCCCTACACATTAAGGGAGTGGGGGAATAGACAATATTTAGTCCTGTCCCCTACACATAAAGGGACTGGGGGAATAGACAATATTTAGTCCTGTCCCCTACACATAAAGGGAATGAGGGAATAGACAATATTTTAGCCCCATCCCCTACACATAAAGGGAGTTGGGGAAAGGGAGTGGGGGAATAGACAATATTTAGCCCTGTCCCCTACGCATAAAGGGAGTGGGGGAATAGACAGTATTTAGTCCTGTCCCCTACACATAAAGGGAGTGGGGGAATAGACAATATTTTAGCCCCATCCCCTACACATAAAGGGAGTGGGGGAATAGACAACATTTTAGCCCCATCCCCTACACATAAAGAGAGTGGGGGAATAGACAATATTTAGTCCTGTACCCTACACATAAAGGGATTGGGGGAATAGACAATACTTAGTCCTGTCCCCTACACATAAAGGGAGAGGGGGAATAGACAATACTTAGTCCATTCCCCTACACATAAAGGGAGTGGGGGAATAGACAATATTTTAGCCCCATCCCATACACATAAATGGAGTGGGGGAATAGACAATATTTAGTACTGTCCCCTACACATAAAAGGAGTGGGGGAATAGACAATATTTAGTCCTGTCCCCTACACATAAAGGGAGTGGGGGAATAGACAATATTTTAGCCCCATCCCCTACACATAAAGGGATTGGGGGAATAGACAATATTTAGCCCTATCCCCTACACATAAAGGGACTGGGGGAATAGACAATATTTAGTCCTGTCCCCTACACATAAAAGGAGTGGGGGAATAGACAATATTTTAGCCCCATCCCCTACACATAAAGGGAGTGGGGGAATAGACAATATTTCAGCCCCATCCCCTACACATAAAGGGAGTGGGGGAATAGACAATATTTAGTCATGTCCCCCACACATAAAGGGAGTGGGGGAATAGACAATATTTAGTCCTGTCCCCTACACATAAAGGGAGTGGGGGAATAGACAATATTTTAGCCCCATCCCCTACACATAAAGGGAGTGGGGGAATAGAGAATAATATCCCCATCCCCTACACATAAAGGGAGTGGGGGAATAGACAACATTTAGTCCTGTCCCCTACACATAAAGGGAGTGGGGGAATAGACAATACTTAGTCCTGTCCACTACACATAAAGGGAATGGGGGAATAGAAAATATTTAGTCCTGTCCCCTACACATAAAGGGAGTGGGGGAATAGACAATATTTAGTCCTGTCCCCTACACATAAAGGGAGTGGTGGAATAGACAATATTTAGTCCTGTCCCCAACACATAAAGGGAGTGGGGGAATAGACAATATTTAGTCCTGTCCCCTACACATAAAGGGAGTGGGGGAATAGACAATATTTTAGCCGTATCCCCTACACATAAAGGGAGTGGGGGAATAGACAATATTTAGTTCTGTCCCCTACACATTAAGGGAGTGGGGGAATAGACAATATTTAGTCCTGTCCCCTACACATAAAGGGAGTGGGGGAATAGACAATATTTAGTCCTGTCCCCTACACATAAAGGGAATGAGGGAATAGACAATATTTTAGCCCCATCCCCTACACCTAAAGGGAGTTGGGGAAAGGGAGTGGGGGAATAGACAATATTTAGCCCTGTCCCCTACACATAAAGGGAGTGGGGGAATAGACAGTATTTAGTCCTGTCCCCTACACATAAAGGGAGTGGGGGAATAGACAATATTTTAGCCCCATCCCCTACACGTAAAGGGAGTGGGGGAATAGACAACATTTTAGCCCCATCCCCTACACATAAAGAGAGTGGGGGAATAGACAATATTTAGTCCTGTCCCCTACACATAAAGGGAGTACGGGAATAGACAATATTTAGTCCTGTCCCCTACACATAAAGGGAGTGGGGGAATAGACAATAGTTTAGCCCCATCCCCTACACATAAAGGGAGTGGGGGAATAGAGAATAATAGCCCCATCCCCTACACATAAAGGGAGTGGGGGAATAGACAATATTTAGTCCTGTACCCTACACATAAAGGGAGTGGGGGAATAGACAATACTTAGTCCTGTCCACTACACATAAAGGGAGTGGGGGAATAGAAAATATTTAGTCCTGTCCCCTACACGTAAAGGGAGTGGGGGAATAGACAATATTTAGTCCTGTCCCCTACACATAAAGGGAGTGGGGAATAGACAATATTTAGTCCTGTCCCCTACACATAAAGGGAGTGGTGGAAAAGACAATATTTAGTCCTGTCCCCTACACATAAAGGGAGTGGGGGAATAGACAATATTTAGTCCTGTCCCCTACACATAAAGGGAGTGGGGGCATAGACAATATTTTAGCCCTATCCCCTACACATAAAGGGAGTGGGGGAATAGACAATATTTAGTCCTGTCCCCTACACATAAAGGGAGTGGCGGAATAGACAATATTTAGTCATGTCCCCTACACATAGAGGGAGTGGGGGAATAGACAATATTTAGTCCTGTCCCTTACATTTAAAGGGAGTGAGGGAATAGACAATATTTTAGCCCCATCCCCTACACATAAAGGGAGTGTGGGAATAGACAATATTTAGTCCTGTCCCCTACACATAAAGGGAGTGGGGGAATAGACAATATTTAGTCATGTCCCCTAGAGATAAAGGGAGTGGGGGAATAGACAATATTTTAGCCCCATTCCCTACACATAAAGGGACTGGGGGAACAGAGAATAATAGCCCCATCCCCTACACATAAAGGGAATGGGGGAATAGACAATATTTAGCCATGTCCCCTACACATAAAGGGAATGGGGGAATAGACAATATTTAGTCCTGTGCCCTGCACATAAAGGGATTGGGGGAATAGACAATATTTTAGCCCCATCCCCTACACATAAAGGGAGTGGGGGAATAGACAATATTTTAGCCCCATCCCCTACACATAAAGGGAGTGGGGGAACAGAGAATAATAGCCCCATCCCCTACACATAAAGGGAGTGGGGGAATAAACAATATTTAGTCCTGTCCCCTACACATAAAGGGAGTGGGGGTATAGACAATATTTAGTCCTGTCCACCACACATAAAGGGAATGGGGGAATAGACAATATTTAGTCCTGTCCCCTACACATAAAGGGAATGGGGGAATAGACAATATTTAGTCCTGTCCCCTACACATAAAGGTAGTGGGGGAATAGACAATATTTTAGCCCCATCCCCTACACATAAAGGGACTGGGGGAATAGACAATATTTAGTCCTGTCCCCTACACATAAAGGGAATGGGGGAATAGACATTTGGTCCTGTCCCCTACACATAAAGGGAGTGGGGGAATAGACAATATTTTAGCCCCATCCCCTACACATAAATGGACTGGGGGAATAGACAATATTTAGTATTGTCCCCTACACATAAACGGAGTTGGGGAATAGACAATATTTAGTCCTGTCCCCTACACATAAAGGGAATGGGGGAATAGACAATATTTTAGCCCCATCCCCTACACATAAAGGGATTGGGGGAATAGACAATATTTAGCCCTATCCCCTACACATAAAGGGACTGGGGGAATAGACAATATTTAGTCCTGTCCCCTACACATAAAAGGAGTGGGGGAATAGACAATATTTTAGCCCCATCCCCTACACATAAAGGGAGTGGGGGAATAGACAATATTTCAGCCCCATCCCCTACACATAAAGGGAGTGGGGGAATAGAAAATATTTAGTCATGTCCCCCACACATAAAGGGAGTGGGGGAATAGACAATATTTAGTCCTGTCCCCTACACATAAAGGGAGTGGGGGAATAGACAATATTTTAGCCCCATCCCCTACACATAAAAAGAGTGGGGGAATAGAGAATAATATCCCCATCCCCTACACATAAAGGGAGTGGGGGAATAGACAACATTTAGTCCTGTCCCCTACACATAAAGGGACTGGGGGAATAGACAATACTTAGTCCTGTCCACTACACATAAAGGGAATGGGGGAATAGAAAATATTTAGTCCTGTCCCCTACACATAAAGGGAGTGGGGGAATAGACAATATTTAGTCCTGTCCCCTACACATAAAGGGAGTTGTGGAATAGACAATATTTAGTCCTGTCCCCAACACATAAAGGGAGTGGGGGAATAGACAATATTTAGTCCTGTCCCCTACACATAAAGGGAGTGGGGGAATAGACAATATTTTAGCCGTATCCCCTACACATAAAGGGAGTGGGGGAATAGACAATATTTAGTTCTGTCCCCTACACATTAAGGGAGTGGGGGAATAGACAATATTTAGTCCTGTCCCCTACACATAAAGGGAGTGGGGGAATAGACAATATTTAGTCCTGTCCCCTACACATAAAGGGAATGAGGGAATAGACAATATTTTAGCCCCATCCCCTACACATAAAGGGAGTTGGGGAAAGGGAGTGGGGGAATAGACAATATTTAGCCCTGTCCCCTACACATAAAGGGACCGGGGGAATAGACAATATTTAGTCCTGTCCCCTACACATAAAGGGAGCGGGGGAATAGACAATATTTAGTCCTGTCCCCTACACATAAAAGGAGCGGGGGAATAGACAATATTTAGTCCTGTCCCCTACACATAAAGGGAGTGGGGGAATAGACAATATTTAGTCCTGTCCCCTACACATAAAGGGATTGGGGGAATATACAATATTTAGTCCTGTCCACTACACATAAAGGGAGTGGGGGAATAGACAATATTTAGTCCTGTCCCCTACACATAAAGGGAGCGGAGGGATAGACAATATTTAGTCCTGTCCCATACACATAAAGGGAGTGGGGGAATAGACAATATTTAGTCCTGTCCCCTACACATAAAGAGAATGGGGGAATAGACAATATTTAGTCCTGTCCCCTACACATAAAGGGAGTGGGGGAATAGACAATATTTTAGCCCCATCCCCTACACATAAAGGGAGTGGGGGAATAGACAATATTTAGTCCTGTCCCCTACACATAAAGGGAGTGGGGGAATAGACAATATTTAGCCCTGTCCCCTACACATAAAGGGAGTGGGGGAATATACAATATTTAGTCCTGTCCCCTACACATAAAGGGAGTGGGGGAATAGACAATATTTTAGCCCCATCCCCTACACATAAAGGGAGTGGGGGAATAGACAATATTTAGTCCTGTCCCCTACACATAAAGGGAGTGGGGGAATAGACAATATTTAGTCCTGTCGCGTACACATGAAGTGAGTGGGGGAATAGACAATATTTTAGCCCCATCCCCTACACATAAAGGGAGTGGGGGAATAGACAACATTTAGTCCTGTCCCCTACACATAAAGGGAGTGGGGGAATAGAGAATATTTAATCCTGTCCCCTACACTTAAAGGGAGTGGGGGAATAGACAATATTTTAGCCCCATCCCCTACACATAAAGGGAATGGGGGAATAGACAATATTTTAGCCCCATCCCCTACACATAAAGGGAGTGGGGGAATAGACAATATTTAGTCCTGTCCCCTACACATAAAGGGAGTGGGGGAATAGACAATATTTAGTCCTGTCCCCTACACATAAAGGTAGTGGGGGAATAGACAATATTTAGTCCTGTCCCCTACACATAAAGGGAGTATGGGAATAGACAATATTTAGTCCTGTCCCCTACACATAAAGGTAGTGGGGGAATAGACAATATTTAGTCCTGTCCCCTACACATAAAGGTAGTGGGGGAATAGACAATATTTAGTCCTGTCCCCTACACATAAAGGTATTGGGGGAATAGACAATATTTAGCCCAATCCCCTACACATAAAGGGAGTGGGGGAATAGACCATATTTAGTCCTGTACCCTACACATAAAGGGATTGGGGGAATAGACAATACTTAGTCCTGTCCCCTACACATAAAGGGAGAGGGGGAATAGACAATACTTAGTCCATTCCCCTACACATAAAGGGAGTGGGGAAATAGACAATACTTAGCCCAATCCCCTACACATAAAGGGAGTGGGGGAATAGACAATATTTAGTCCTGTCTCCTACACATAAAGGGAGTGGGGGAATAGACAATACTTAGTCCTGTCCCCTACACATAAAGGGAGTGGGGGAATAGACAATATTTAGTCCTGTACCTTACACATAAAGGGAGTGGGGGAATAGACAATACTGAGTCCTGTCCCCTACACATAAAGGGAGTGGGGGAATAGACAATACTTAGTCCTGTCCCCTACACATAAAGGGAGTGGGGGAATACAAAATATTTAGTCCTGTCCCCTACACATAAATAGAGTGGGGGAATAGACAATATTTTAGCCCCATCCCCTACACATAAAGGGAGTGGGGGAATAGACAATATTTAGTCCTGTCCCCTACACATAAAGGGAGTGGGGGAATAGACAATATTTAGCCCTGTCCCCTACACATAAAGGGACTGGGGGAATAGACAATATTTTAGCCCCATCCCCTACACATAAAGGGACTGGGGGAATAGACAATATTTAGTCCTGTCCCCTGCACATAAAGGGAGTGGGGGAATAGACAATATTTAGTCCTGTCACCTACACATAAAGGGAGTGGGGGAATAGACAATATTTTAGCCCCATCCCCTACACATAGAGGGAGTGGGGGAATAGACAATATTTAGTCCTGTCCCCTACACATAAAGGGAGTGGGGGAATAGACAATATTTAGTCCTGTCCCCTACACATAAAGAGAGTGGGGGAATAGACAATATTTTAGCCCCATCCACTACACATAAAGGGAGTGGGGGAATAGACAATATTTTAGCCCCATCCCCTACACATAAAGGGACTGGGGGAATAGACAATATTTAGCCCTGTCCCCTACACATAAAGGGAATGGGGGAATAGACAATATTTAGTCCTGTGCCCTGCACATAAAGGGATTGCGGGAATAGACAATATTTTAGCCCCATCCCCTACACATAAAGGGAGTGGGGGAATAGACAATATTTTAGCCCCATCCCCTACACATAAAGGGAGTGGGGGAACAGAGAATAATAGCCCCATCCCCTACACATAAAGGGAGTGGGGGAATAAACAATATTTAGTCCTGTCCCCTACACATAAAGGGAGTGGGGGTATAGACAATACTTAGTCCTGTCCACTACACATAAAGGGATTGGGGGAATAGACAATATTTAGTCCTGTCCCCTACATATAAAGGGATTGGTGGAATAGACAATATTTAGTCCTGTCCCCTACACATAAAGAGAGTGGGGGAATAGACAATATTTAGTCCTGTACCTTACACATAAAGGGAGTGGGGGAATAGACAATACTGAGTCCTGTCCCCTACACATAAAGGGAGTGGGGGAATAGACAATACTTAGTCCTGTCCCCTACACATAAAGGGAGTGGGGGAATACAAAATATTTAGTCCTGTCCCCTACACATAAATAGAGTGGGGGAATAGACAATATTTTAGCCCCATCCCCTACACATAAAGGGAGTGGGGGAATAGACAATATTTAGTCCTGTCCCCTACACATAAAGGGAGTGGGGGAATAGACAATATTTAGCCCTGTCCCCTACACATAAAGGGAGTGGGGGAATAGACAATATTTTAGCCCCATCCCCTACACATAAAGGGACTGGGGGAATAGACAATATTTAGTCCTGTCCCCTGCACATAAAGGGAGTGGGGGAATAGACAATATTTAGTCCTGTCACCTACACATAAAGGGAGTGGGGGAATAGACAATATTTTAGCCCCATCCCCTACACATAGAGGGAGTGGGGGAATAGACAATATTTAGTCCTGTCCCCTACACATAAAGGGAGTGGGGGAATAGACAATATTTAGTCCTGTCCCCTACACATAAAGAGAGTGGGGGAATAGACAATATTTTAGCCCCATCCACTACACATAAAGGGAGTGGGGGAATAGACAATATTTTAGCCCCATCCCCTACACATAAAGGGACTGGGGGAATAGACAATATTTAGCCCTGTCCCCTACACATAAAGGGAATGGGGGAATAGACAATATTTAGTCCTGTGCCCTGCACATAAAGGGATTGCGGGAATAGACAATATTTTAGCCCCATCCCCTACACATAAAGGGAGTGGGGGAATAGACAATATTTTAGCCCCATCCCCTACACATAAAGGGAGTGGGGGAACAGAGAATAATAGCCCCATCCCCTACACATAAAGGGAGTGGGGGAATAAACAATATTTAGTCCTGTCCCCTACACATAAAGGGAGTGGGGGTATAGACAATACTTAGTCCTGTCCACTACACATAAAGGGATTGGGGGAATAGACAATATTTAGTCCTGTCCCCTACATATAAAGGGATTGGTGGAATAGACAATATTTAGTCCTGTCCCCTACACATAAAGAGAGTGGGGGAATCGACAATATTTTAGCCCCATCCCCTACACATAAAGGGAATGGGGGAATAGACAATATTTAGTCCTGTCCCCTACACATAAAGGGAATGGGGGAATAGACAATATTTAGTCCTGTCCCCTACACATAAAGGTAGTGGGGGAATAGACAATATTTTAGCCCCATCCCCTACACATAAAGGGACTGGGGGAATAGACAATATTTAGTCCTGTCCCCTACACATAAAGGGAGTGGGGGAGTAGACATTTGGTCCTGTCCCCTACACATAAAGGGAGTGGGGGAATAGACAATATTTTAGCCCCATCCCCTACACATAAATGGAGTGGGGGAATAGACAATATTTAGTACTGTCCCCTACACATAAACGGAGTGGGGGAATAGACAATATTTAGTCCTGTCCCCTACACATAAAGGGAGTGGGGGAATAGACAATATTTTAGCCCCATCCCCTACACATAAAGGGATTGGGGGAATAGACAATATTTAGCCCTATCCCCTACACATAAAGGGACTGGGGGAATAGACAATATTTAGTCCTGTCCCCTACACATAAAAGGAGTGGGGGAATAGACAATATTTTAGCCCCATCCCCTACACATAAAGGGAGTGGGGGAATAGACAATATTTCAGCCCCATCCCCTACACATAAAGGGAGTGGGGGAATAGACAATATTTAGTCATGTCCCCCACACATAAAGGGAGTGGGGGAATAGACAATATTTACTCCTGTCCCCTACACATAAAGGGATTGGGGGAATAGACAATATTTTAGCCCCATCCCCTACACATAAAGGGAGTGGGGGAATAGAGAATAATATCCCCATCCCCTACACATAAAGGGAGTGGGGGAATAGACAACATTTAGTCCTGTCCCCTACACATAAAGGGAGTGGGGGAATAGACAATACTTAGTCCTGTCCACTACACATAAAGGGAATGGGGGAATAGAAAATATTTAGTCCTGTCCCCTACACATAAAGGGAGTGGGGGAATAGACAATATTTAGTTCTGTCCCCTACACATAAAGGGAGTGGTGGAATAGACAATATTTAGTCCTGTCCCCTACACATAAAGGGAGTGGGGGAATAGACAATATTTTAGCCGTATCCCCTACACATAAAGGGAGTGGGGGAATAGACAATATTTAGTTCTGTCCCCTACACATTAAGGGAGTGGGGGAATAGACAATATTTGGTCCTGTCCCCTACACATAAAGGGAGTGGGGGAATAGACAATATTTAGTCCTGTCCCCTACACATAAAGGGAATGAGGGAATAGACAATATTTTAGCCCCATCCCCTACACATAAAGAGAGTTGGGGAAAGGGAGTGGGGGAATAGACAATATTTAGCCCTGTCCCCTACACATAAAGGGAGTGGGGGAATAGACAGTATTTAGTCCTGTCCCCTACACATAAAGGGAGTGGGGGAATAGACAATATTTTAGCCCCATCCCCTACACGTAAAGGGAGTGGGGGAATAGACAACATTTTAGCCCCATCCCCTACACATAAAGAGAGTGGGGGAATAGACAATATTTAGTCCTGTCCCCTACACATAAAGGGAGTACGGGAATAGACAATATTTAGTCCTTCCCCTACACATAAAGGGAGTGGGGGAATAGACAATAGTTTATCCCCATCCCCTACACATAAAGGGAGTGGAGGAATAGAGAATAATAGCCCCATCCCCTACACATAAAGGGAGTTGGGGAATAGACAATATTTAGTCCTGTCCCCTACACATAAAGGGAGTGGGGGAATAGACAATACTTAGTCCTGTCCACTACACATAAAGGGAGTGGGGGAATAGAAAATATTTAGTCCTGTCCCCTACACGTAAAGGGAGTGGGGGAATAGACAATATTTAGTCCTGTCCCCTACACATAAAGGGAGTGGGGAATAGACAATATTTAGTCCTGTCCCCTACACATAAAGGGAGTGGTGGAAAAGACAATATTTAGTCCTGTCCCCTACACATAAAGGGAGTGGGGGAATAGACAATATTTAGTCCTGTCCCCTACACATAAAGGGAGTGGGGGCATAGACAATATTTTAGCCCTATCCCCTACACATAAAGGGAATGGGGGAATAGACAATATTTAGTCCTGTCCCCTACACATAAAGGGAGTGGCGGAATAGACAATATTTAGTCATGTCCCCTACACATAGAGGGAGTGGGGGAATAGACAATATTTAGTCCTGTCCCCTACACATAAAGGGAGTGAGGGAATAGACAATATTTTAGCCCCATCCCCTACACATAAAGGGAGTGTGGGAATAGACAATATTTAGTCCTGTCCCCTACACATAAAGGGAGTGGGGGAATAGACAATATTTAGTCATTTCCCCTACAGATAAAGGGAGTGGGGGAATAGACAATGTTTTAGCCCCATCCCCTACACATAAAGGGAGTGGGGGAACAGAGAATAATAGCCCCATCCCCTACACATAAAGGGAGTGGGGGTATAGACAATATTTAGTCCTGTCCCCTACACATAAAGGGATTGGGGGAATAGACAATACTTAGTCCTGTCCACTACACATAAAGGGAGTGGGGGAATAGAAAATATTTAGTCCTGTCCCCTACACATAAAGGGAGTGGGGGAATAGACAATATTTAGTTCTGTCCCCTACACATAAAGGGAATGGGGGAATAGACAATATTTAGTCCTGTCCCCTACACATAAAGGGAGTGGTGGAATAGAGAATATTTAGTCCAGTCCCCTACACATAAATGGAGTGGGGGAATAGACAATATTTAGTCCTGTCCCCTACACATAAATGGAGTGGGGGAATAGACAATATTTTAGCCCCATCCCCTACACATAAAAGGAGTGGGGGAATAGACAATATTTAGTCCTGTGCCCTACACATAAAGGGAATGGGGGAACAGACAGTATTTAGTCCTGTCCCCTACACATAAAGGGACATATGAGTAGGGAACAGGACTAAATATTGTCTATTCCCTCATTCCCTTTATGTGTAGGGGATGGGGCTAAAATATTGTCTATTTCCCCACTCCCTTTATGTGTAGGGGACAGGACTAAATATTGTATATTCCCCCACTCCCTTTATGTCTAGGGGACAGGACTAAATATTGTCTATTCCCCCACTATTCCCCCACATAAAGGGAGTGGGGGAATAGACAATATTTAATCCTGTCCCCTACACATAAAGGGAGTGGGGGAATAGACAATATTTGGTCCTGTCCCCTACACATAAAAGGAGTTGTGGAATAGACAATATTTAGTCCTTTCCGCTACACATAAAGGGAGTGGGGGAATAGACAATATTTAGTCCTGTCCCCTACACATAAAGGTAGTGGGGGAATAGACAATATTTTAGCCCTATCCCCTACACATAAAGGGAGTGGGGGAATAGACAATACTTAGTCCTGTCCCCTACACGTAAAGGGAGTGGGGGAATAGACAATACTTAATCCTGTCCCCTACACATGAAGGGAGTGGGGGAATAGACAATAGTTAGTCCTGTCCCCTACACATAAAGGGAGTGGGGGAATAGACAATATTTAGTCCAGTCCCCTACACATAAAGGGATTGGGGGAATAGACAATATTTTAGCCCCATCCCCTACACATAAAGGGAGTCGGGGAATAGACAATATTTAGTCCTGTCCCCTACACATAAAGGGAATGGGGGAATAGACAATATTTATTCCTGTCCCCTACACATAAAGGGAGTGGGGGAATAGACAATATTTTAGCCCCATCCCCTACACATAAAGGGACTGGGGGAATAGACAATATTTAGCCATGTCCCCTACACATAAAGGGAATGGGGGAATAGACAATATTTAGTCCTGTGCCCTACACATAAAGGGAGTGGGGGAATAGACAATATTTTAGCCCCATCCCCTACACATAAAGGGAGTGGGGGAATAGACAATATTTTAGCCCCATCCCCTACACATAAAGGGAGTGGGGGAACAGAGAATAATAGCCCCATCCCCTACACATAAAGGGAGTTGGGGAATAGACAATATTTAGTCCTGTCCCCTACACATAAAGGGAGTGGGGGAATAGACAATACTTAGTCCTGTCCACTACACATAAAGGGAGTGGGGGAATAGAAAATATTTAGTCCTGTCCCCTACACATAAAGGGAGTGGGGGAATAGACAATATTTAGTCCTTTCCCCTACACATAAAGGGAGTGGGGGAATAGACAATATTTAGTCCTGTCCCCTACACATAAAGGGAGTGGTGGAATAGACAATATTTAGTCCTGTCCCCTACACATAAAGGGAGTGGGGGAATAGACAATATTTAGTCCTGTCCCCTACACATAAAGGGAGTGGGGGAATAGACAATATTTTAGCCCTATCCCCTACACACAAAGGGAGTGGGGGAATAGACAATATTTAGTCCTGTCCCCTAGACATAAAGGGAGTGGGGGAATAGACAATATTTAGTCCTGTCCCCTAGACATAAAGGGAGTGAGGGAATAGACAATATTTTAGCCCTATCCCCTACACATAAAGGGAGTGGGGGAATAGACAATATTTAGTCCTGTACCCTACACATAAAGGGAGTGGAGGAATAGACAATATTTAGTCCTGTCCCCTACACATAAAGGGAGTGGGGGAATAGACAATATTTTAGCCCCATCCCCTACACATAAAGGGAGTGGGGGAATAGAGAATAATAGTCCCATCCCCTACACATAAAGGGAGTGGGGGAATAGAGAATAATAGTCCCATCTCCTACACATAAAGGGAGTGGGGGAATAGAGAATAATAGTCCTATCCCCTACACATAAAGGGAGTGGGGGAATAGAAAATAATAGTCCCATCCCCTACACATAAAGGGAATGGGGGAATAGAGAATAATAGTCCCATCCTCTACACATAAAGGGAGTGGGGGAGTAGAGAATAATAGTCCCATCCCCCTACACATAAAGGGAGTGGGGGAATAGAGAATAATAGTCGCATCCCCTACACATAAAGGGAGTGGGGGAATAGAGAATAATAGTCCCATCCCCTACACATAAAGGGAGTGGGGGAATTGAGAATAATAGTCCCATCCCCTACACATAAAGGGAGTGGGGGAATAGAGAATAATAGTCCCATCCCCTACACATAAAGGGAGTGGGGGAATAGAGAATAATAGTCCCATCCCCTACACATAAAGGGAGTTGGGGAATAGAGAATAATAGTCCTGTCCCCGATACAAAAAGAGGGTAGGGAAATGGAGAATACTTTGCCCCATACCCTATACATAAAGGGGTGGCGGAAAAGAGGATAACTGGCCCCATCCCATAAACATAAAGGGGATGGGGATGGGGGGAATAGAGCCCCATCTCCAAAACAAAAAGTAAGTGTGATTGCAGAGTGACATAGAGCATGATAATTATACAGAGAGGCAATGGCAGAGGGTGACAAGGAAAGAGTTACACATAGATACAGTGCGGTAATGAAGCAGGACGAGAGATGTGAAAAAACAGTTAAGCAGTCTGTGTCTTAGGGTAAAAACAAGAACCTAGGGAAATAGGGATATCGAAAATGATAAGGACGAAGGATGACAACCATCACCACAGAAACAAAGGCCTGCAGAGTAGGGACTCATACGTACATGGGTATAGCTAAGTTGATAGTGGACTTGCATTTTTGCAGATTTCGGGTGGTAATTTTGGAGGCAAGTCAGAAATTTGGGCATGACACTCTAAGGTGAACGTTTCTTGATAACGTTAGGATACACTAAAACTTGACCCTGACGTGAGCAAAATAGTTTGGTTCTCTGTAGTGACCCACTGTCTGGTGGCGGTAGACCCTTGTTTGTAGTTGTGGTCATGTATGTTATTGTGTGTGACTCCGTTGTTGCTGTCCTGTCCCGACATCTGCATGTTGCACAGGGTGAGAGGCCACGACTGGACAAAGTGTGGGGAGCTATTAAGGAAGATTACCGGTCGCCGGCGGTTCTCAGAGTTTGCATCTCTCGGTAGAGCCCAGACCCAGATCTTTAAGGAGAACCAAACTGTTCTCTTATCTCCTGGCCACTTGGCCATCTAGGTGCCCTGGCTCCTTGTCCAGTAAGATGGAAAACCCTAATTAGCTGCTACAAGATAATTATTAAAAAATTTTTGTTGGCGAGTGATTCAAATATTTTTAAAACATTTCTCTTAAAGGCAGATTAAAATTTTGAGAAAATTTGTTAGACTAGTTCGAGGAGGGTCAAGTTACAAAATGTTCATGCAGAAATAAAACAAATGTTGAAATGAAATGGCTGGATAAAATAATGTTCAACAGGGTTTCATGATGAAATGAGAAGACAGGAATGGTACCTCAAGTTTTGCTACACATGTTAATCAAATCAAAGGTATTAGTCAGGGAGGCTGACAGAGATCATAATTCCCGTGCTCATACAGTACCAGATACGATTTGGCCTCGCTAAAGTTAAAGGAAAAACTCCTCCATCCTCCTCTTTAGTCACTCTGTCTTTCTATCACTCCATCCTCCTCTTTAGTCACTCTGTCTTTCTATCACTCCATCCTCTTCTTTAGTCACTCTGTCTTTCTTCTCTCCATCTTCCTCTTTAATCACTCTGTCTTTCTATCACTCCATACTCCTCTTTAGTCACTCTGTTTTTCTATCTTGCTATTTTCCTGTTTAATCATTATGTCTTCAAAATTCGCCATCTTCCTTTTTAGTCACTCTATCTTTCTGTCTCTCCATTTTCCTTTTAATCACTCTGCCTTTCTATCTATCCGTCATCCTTTTTAATCACTCTGTCTTTCTATCTATCAGTCATTATTTTTAATCACTCTTTCTTTCTATCTTTCCGTCATCAATTTAATCACTCTGTCTTTATATCTCTAAATTTTCCTCATTATGTCTTTCCATCTCGCAATACTCGTTTTTTAATCACTCTTTCTTTCTATCTCTCTGTGTTCCTTTTCAGTGGCTCTGTTTTTCTATCTCTCTGTCATCCTTTTTAGACAGTCTGCCTATCTATCTCTCTGTCATCCTTTTTGGTCACTCTGTCTTTCTATCTCTCTGTCATCCTTTTTAGTCACTCGGTCTTTCTAGCTCTCTGTCATCTTTTGTAGTCACTCTGTTTTTCTATCTCTTATGTATTATTTTTAGTTAGTCTGTCTTTCTATCTCTCTGTCATCCTTTTTGGTCACTCTGTCTTTCTATCTCTCTGTCATCCTTTTTGGTCACTCTGTCTTTCTATCTCTAGATTATCTTTTATAGTCACCCTGTCTTTCTATCTTTCTCTCATCCTTTTAGACACTCTGTCTTTTTATCTCTCTGTCATCCATTTTAGTCACTCTGTATTTCTATTTATAAGTCATCTTTTTTAGTCACTGTCTATCTATCTCTCATTCACCATTTTTAGTTAATCTGTCTTTCTATCTCTCTGTCATCCTTTGTAGTCAATCTGTCTTTCTATCTCTCTGTCATCAAATTTAGTTATTATGTCTTACTATCTATTTGTCATCCTTTTTAGTCACTCTGTCTTTCTATCTCCAGGTCATCCTTTTCACTCACTCTGTCTTTCTGTCTGTAGATCATCATATTTAGCGACTCTGTCTTTTTATCTCTCTGTGATTATTTTAATCACTCTGTCTTTCTATCTTTCTGTCATCCTTTTTATCAGTGTATCTTTTATCTCTATGACATCCTTTTTAGACACACTGTCTTTCTATCTGTGTGTCATCCTTTTTGGTCATTCTGTCTTTCTATCTCTAGATCATTTTTTTTTAGACACTGTGTCTTTCTATCTTTCTGTCATCCTTTTAGTCACTCTGTCTTTCTATCTCTAGGTCATCATTTTTAGTGATTCTGTCCTTCTATCTTGAGTTCATTACTTTTAGACAATTTGCCTTCTATCTCTCTGTCATCCCTTTTACTCACTCTGTCGTACTATCTCAATGTCATTCATTTTAGTCAATCTGTCTTTCTATCTCTAAGTCATCCTTTCTAGTCACTCTGTCTTTCTATCTCTAAATCATCCTTTTTAGTCACTCTGTCTTTCTATCTCTCTGTTATCCTTTTTAGTCACTCTGTCTTTCTATCTCTAGGTCATCCTTTTTAGTCACTCTGTCTTTCTATCTCTAGATCCTCCTTTTTAGTCACTCTGTCTTTCTATCTCTCTGTTATCCTTCTTAGTCACTCTGTCTTTCTATCTCTAGGTCATCCTTTTTAGTCACTCTGTCTTTCTATCTCTAAGTCATCCTTTTTAGTCACTCTGTCTTTCTATCTCTAAGTCATCCTTTTTAGTCACTCTGTCTTTCTATCTCTAAGTCATCCTTTTTAGTCACTCTGTCTTTCTATCTCTAAGTCATCCTTTTTAGTCACTCTTTCTTTCTATCTCTAAGTCATCCTTTTTAGTCACTCTGTCTTTCTATCTCTAAGTCATCCTTTTTAGTCTGTCTTTCTATCTCTAAGTCATCCTTTTTAGTCACTCTGTCTTTCTATTTCTAAGTCATCCTTTTTAGTCACTCTGTCTTTCTATCTCTAGATCATCCTTTTTAGTCACTCTGTTTTTCTATCTCTAGATCATCCTTTTTAGTAACTCTGTCTTTCTATCTCTAAGTCATCCTTTTTAGTCACTCTGTCTTTCTATCTCTAAGTCATCCTTTTAAGTCACTCTGTCTTTCTATCTCTAGGTCATCCTTTTTAGTCACTCTGTCTTTCTATCTCTAGGTCATCCTTTTTAGTCACTCTGTCTTTCTATCTCTAGGTCATCCTTTTTAGTCACTCTGTCTTTCTATCTCTCTGTTATCCTTTTTAGACACTCTGTCTTTCTATCTCTTTGTCAACGTTTTTACTTCTAGATCATTATTTTTAGTCACTCTGTCTTTCTATCTCTAAGTGATCCTTTTTAGTCACTCTGTCTTTCTATCTCTAGGTCATCCTTTTTAGACACTCTGTCTTTCTATCTCTAGGTCATCCTTTTTAGTCACTCTGTCTTTCTATCTCTAGGTCACCCTTTTTAGTCACTCTGTCTTTCTATCTCTAAGTCATCCTTTTTAGTCACTCTGTCTTTCTATCTCTAGGTCATCATTTTTAGTCACTCTGTCTTTCTATCTCTAGGTCATCCTTTTTAGTCACTCTGTATTTCTATCTCATTGTCATCGTTTTCAGTCACTCTGTGTTTCTATATTTCTGTCATCCTTTTTAGTCACTCTTTTTTTCTATCTCTTATTTATTATTTTTAGTTAATTTGTCTTTCTATCTATCTGTCATGCTATTTAGTCACTCTATCTATCTATCTCTCAGTCGTTCTTTTTGGTCACTCTGTCTTTCTATCTCTCAGTCGTTCTTTTTGGTCACTCTGTCTTTCTATCTCTCAGTCGTTCTTTTTGGTCACTCTGTCTTTCTATCTCTCAGTCGTTCTTTTTGGTCACTCTGTCTTTCTATCTCTCAGTCGTTCTTTTTGGTCACTCTGTCTTTCTATCTCTCAGTCGTTCTTTTTGGTCACTCTGTCTTTCTATCTCTCAGTCGTTCTTTTTGGTCACTCTGTCTTTCTATCTCTAAGTCATCCTTTTTAGTCACTCTGTCTTTCTATCTCTAAGTCATCCTTTTTAGTCACTCTGTCTTTCTATCTCTAAGTCATCCTTTTTAGTCACTCTTTCTTTCTATCTCTAAGTCATCCTTTTTAGTCACTCTGTCTTTCTATCTCTAAGTCATCCTTTTTAGTCACTCTGTCTTTCTATCTCTAGATCATCCTTTTTAGTCTGTCTTTCTATCTCTAAGTCATCCTTTTTAGTCACTCTGTCTTTCTATTTCTAAGTCATCCTTTTTAGTCACTCTGTCTTTCTATCTCTAGATCATCCTTTTTAGTCACTCTGTTTTTCTATCTCTAGATCATCCTTTTTAGTAACTCTGTCTTTCTATCTCTAAGTCATCCTTTTTAGTCACTCTGTCTTTCTATCTCTAAGTCATCCTTTTTAGTCACTCTGTCTTTCTATCTCTAGGTCATCCTTTTTAGTCACTCTGTCTTTCTATCTCTAGGTCGTCCTTTTTAGTCACTCTGTCTTTCTATCTCTAGGTCATCCTTTTTAGTCACTCTTTCTTTCTATCTCTCTGTTATCCTTTTTAGACACTCTGTCTTTCTATCTCTTTGTCAACGTTTTTACTTCTAGATCATTATTTTTAGTCACTCTGTCTTTCTATCTCTAAGTCATCCTTTTTAGTCACTCTGTCTTTCTATCTCTAGGTCATCCTTTTTAGACACTCTGTCTTTCTATCTCTAGGTCATACTTTTTAGTCACTCTGTCTTTCTATCTCTAGGTCACCCTTTTTAGTCACTCTGTCTTTCTATCCCTAAGTCATCCTTTTTAGTCACTCTGTCTTTCTATTTCTAGGTCATCCTTTTTAGTCACTCTGTCTTTCTGTCTCTAGGTCACCCTTTTTAGTCACTCTGTCTTTCTATCTCTCTGTTATCCTTTTTAGTCACTCTCTCTTTCTATCTCTTTGTCAACGTTTTTAGTCACTCTGTCTTTCTATCTCTTATTTATTATTTTTAGTTAATTTGTCTTTCTATCTATCTGTCATGCTATTTAGTCACTCTATCTATCTATCTCTCAGTCGTTCTTTTTGGTCACTCTGTCTTTCTATCTCTCAGTCGTTCTTTTTGGTCACTCTGTCTTTCTATCTCTCAGTCGTTCTTTTTGGTCACTCTGTCTTTCTATCTCTCAGTCGTTCTTTTTGGTCACTCTGTCTTTCTATCTCTCAGTCGTTCTTTTTGGTCACTCTGTCTTTCTATCTCTCAGTCGTTCTTTTTGGTCACTCTGTCTTTCTATCTCTCAGTCGTTCTTTTTGGTCACTCTGTCTTTCTATCTCTCAGTCGTTCTTTTTGGTCACTCTGTCTTTCTATCTCTAAGTCATCCTTTTTAGTCACTCTGACTTTCTATTTCTAGATCTTCCTTTTTAGTCACTCTGTCTTTCTAACTAACTGTCATCGTTTTTATTCACTCTGTCATTCTATCTATAGGTCATCCTTTTCACTCACTCTGTCTTTCTATCTGTAAATCATCATTTTTAATAACTGTCTTTCTATCTCTCTGTTATCGTTTTACTCACTCTGTCTTTCTATCTCTAGATTATCTTTTTTAGTCACTTTGTCTTTCTATCTCTCTGTCGTCCTTTTTGGTCTCTTTGTCATTCTATCTCTCTGTCATCCTTTTTAGTGGCTCTCTCTTTCGATCTTTATGTCATCCTTTATAAAGTCATTTTGTCTTTCTATCTCTCTATCAAAC
>OZ007583.1:3015940-3018440 GCA_963931925.1 Onchidella celtica | reverse complement strand
AAATCAAAATATGACATTTTAGCACTAGTGACAAAATGATTGAAAACCATTCTATTTTTGGGTCCTATTTTGATCTAAGAACGAAAATAATTCGAATTTGCCATTTCTTAAAAAAAAGTAGATATGCAATTTAATATAAAAAGTACAGCAGTTTTGAAATCACAACTATCCGATCCAAAAGAGCAGCTTTGAAAAATAACGGAACCTAAAAGAGGACATCACAAACTGAGCAATTTTCAACATTTAAAAATATTTTTAAAAATAAAACAAATCATGTCAACAGAGCATATTCGTGGTTTTGTCCAACTGCACACTTCTGTAACATAAAAGCAGCAGCTCATTCCTGAAACGAGTATATTTTACAAAAGATAAGAAATTGACCCTATTTTTTTTTTTGAAACGCCCCAAGTCGTCCCCCCCCCCCTCCAAAAAAAAATAAAAATAATAATAATAAAAAAATCACCCTTTGTCACCCGTTTCTTCCTTTTCTGCCTCCACCGCCACTCTGGAAGTCGAAGTCGCCCCTGTTGAGGACCAGTGAAAGAGAGCTATCAATTGAATATCTGAAAATTGTGCCCAATTTAAATAACTTGCCGACTTTTACTCAGACAAGAATAGCTGTGTGATTTGTTGTTGTTGTTGCGATAATTAGTTTAATGTCTTTGAGCTGGCCGAATGGCGGGCACCAGACAGAAAGGCCCCATTGCTGCCAGCAGCGCTTTTTTGTTTTTTCAACCAGTTATCCTGTGGTTCTCTCAGTCTCATCATTCCATTACGAACTTGCAGAGGTGTTACATCCACTACAATACATTCTTGCTACTTGACTAGAGACTCCCATACGTGATAGTCGATATGACCACCCAAAGCGTGTCTGTACTTTTAGGCTACTGTACATAAATGACGCGTCTCATTCACATACATACACGCTCCCCCCCTCCCCCCCCCCCCCCCAATCCATATACACACACTCACACATGCACACAAGAATACAAAATGGAGTTTGATTTTGTTGGATACAGAACAGTACAGGGAAGTTAACAAGAACAATTATCAAGATAACTGATCGCTTCTCTATTCAAAGAATAAAATAAATGTGACTTTAAAGCAATTACTTTTATTCAAAATACCGTTAATATCAAATATTACTGTTGTTGTTCCATCCAATTTCATTTTAAGCCGGTTCCACTGCAGTAAGATTGACATGCAGTTAGAAGAAGATATCCTTGTCTCTGATGTAAGCACTAGGACAGCTGAGAGTGGGAGAGAGAAAGAGAGAGAGAAGCAAAGAAGAGAGAGGCAGAGAGAGAGAGAGAGAGAGAGAGAGAGAGAGAGAGAGAGAGAGAGACAGAGAGCAGATTGAATGTTTAGCTAAACATTGGTCATGCAGTGGTCTTTCAAAAAACAGACAAGATTTCATAACCTTTTAAATCTGAGAGACCCACCCCCCCCCCAACCCCCCCCCCCTCTTTTCCCTATTGCCAAACACCTATTAGGTTTTCCTTCTTTGAATTGCCCATGATTAGTATTTGAATGAACGTTTACTCCCATAGCCTTATCCCTGGGCCCTAGATTCTTTACTAAAGAACTTTATAAAGTCAAGATTTCGGTCCAATGCATTCCAATGAACACTGGAGTTTTAAGGATATGAAAGCTTATTGTGAGACAACAGAATGGGGGCCATTTAGCACTCGTCAGATTGGAACCATCAGACGTTTTCTCAAAACATTCTATTTATGACGGATGGGAAATCCGGGTTCCATGTCATAAACATGACGGCTGTTTGATAACGTGCCAACATTTGACAGAGGCAGTCGAAAATTGTGTGTGTGTGTGTGTGTGTTTCAGTTCATGAAGACGTTAAAATCGAGTGGGAATTTACTAGAACTGGTGTAGGCAGGTGAACAATCATAATTATGGAGGGACTATGGAGAAAGACACAAACCTTTCTTTCATCTTCCTTTTCTTTGTCTGTCCTTTTGTGCCGTTAAGCGTCGAGGGAAGATGCTGTTTTCGGGTGTGGACCTGATGGGGTAGCGTCTGCTATGGTTAAGTTGATCCCTTCAGTTGTTTCTTTGATATCTTCCGTCCATCATTTCCTTGAACGCCCTTTTCCTCTGGATCCATTCCTATTCATCACATGTTAAGCTCTACGTGCAGGCAGTTGACTTAGAAACCTCATGAGGTGAGCAAGCCATTTCAGCCTTTGTTTTTCTGTATGTTCTAGACATGTCACAGTTCTCACGTTGTCTCTGATGACGTTGTTTCTGATCTTATATGGTCCTGTGACGTTCAGATCAGCTGATGATATCAAAACGGGTCTCAGCTCCATTGTCTTTTTCACTCTTGATATCAGTGAAACCAAAAATTGACCCCAAAATATTTTTGTTTTACTATTGATATCTGAAATTGCAAGAGGGAGGGACAAACTCAAGTAAATGAGACGAGACTGGACATTGTCTGAATTGTTCAATGTGAGCGAGACCGTGGCAAGACAAACAAG
>OZ007583.1:2933440-3010940 GCA_963931925.1 Onchidella celtica | reverse complement strand
GGGTATGTGTATGGTGAGTATGTGTGTGGCTGGGTATGTGTATGGCTGGGTATGGGTATGGCTGGGTATGTGTGTGCCTGGGTATGAGTATGGCTGGGTATGTGTGTGGCGGGGTATGTGTGTGGCTGGGTATGTGTGTGGCTGGGTATGGTTGTGGCTGGGTATGTGTGTGGCTGGGTATGTGTGTGGCTGGGTATGTGTATGGCTGGGTATGTGTATGGCTGGGTATGTGTGTGGCTGTGTATGTGTGTGGATGGGTATGTGTATGGCTGGGTATGTGTATGGCTAGGTATGTGTGTGGCTGGGTATGTGTGTGCCTGGGTATGTGTATGACGGGGTATGTGTGTGGCTGGGTATGTGTATGGCTGTGTATGTGTGTGGCTGGGTATGTGTGTGGCGGGGTATGTGTGTGGCGGGGTATGTGTATGGCTGGGTATCTGTATGGCTGGGTATGTGTGTGGCTGGGTATGTGTATGGCTGGGTATGTGTGTTGCTGGGTATGTGTATGGCGGGTTATGTGTACGGCGGGGTATGTGTATTGCTGGGTATGAGTAAGGCTGGGTATGTGTATGGCTGGGTATGTATAAGGCTGGGTATGTTTATGGCTGGGTATTTGTGTGGCTGTGTATGTGTATGGCGGGTATGTATTTCGCTGGCTATGTGTAAGACTGGGTATGTGTGTGGCTGGGTATGTGTATGGCTGGGTATGTTTAAGCCTGGGTATGTGTATGGCTGGGTATTTTGTGTGGCTGTGTATGTGTTTGGCGGGGTATGTATGTGGCTGGGTATGTGTAAGGCTGGGTATGTGTGCGGCTGGGTATGTGTATGGCTGGGTATGTGTAAGGCTGTCTATGTGTACGGCTGGGTATGTGTATGGCTGGGTATGTGTATGGCTGGGTATGTGTACGGCTGGGTATGTGTATGGCTGGGTATGTGTATGGCTGGGTGTGGGTGTGGCTGGGTATGTGTAAGGCTGGGTATGTTCATGGCTGGGTATGTGTAAGGCTGGGTATGTGTATGGCTGGATATGTGTAAGGCTGGGTATGTGTATGGCTGGGTATGTGTGTGGCTGGGTATGTGTATGGCGGGGTGTGTGTGTGGCTGTGTATGTGTAAGGCTGGGTATGTGTATGGCTGGGTATGTGTAAGACTAGGTATGTGTATGGTTGGGTATGTGTGTGGCTGTGTATGTCTATGGCGGGGTATGTGTGTGGCTGGGTATGTGTAAGGCTGGGTATGTGTATGGCTGGATATGTGTAAGGCTGGGCATGTGTATGGCTGGATATGTGTATGGCTGGGTATGTGTGTGGCTGGGTATGTGTGTGGCTTGGTATGTGTATGGCGGGGTATGTGTGTTGCTGGGTATGAGTAAGGCTGGGTATGTGTATGGCTGGGTATGTGTAAAGCTGGGTATGTGTATGGCTGGGTATGTTTGTGGCTGTGTATGTGTGTGGCAGGGTATGTGTGTGGCTGGGTATGTGTAAGGCTGGGTATGTGTGTGGCTGGGTATGTGTATGGCTGTTTATATGTAAGGCTGGGTATGTGTACGGCTGGGTATGTGTATGGCTGGGTATGTGTACGGCTGGGTATGTGTACGGCTGGGTATGTGTATGGCTGGGTATGTGTATGGCGGGGTATGTGTGTGGTTGGGTATGTGTAAGGCTGGGTATGTTCATGGCTGGGTATGTGTAATGCTGGGTATGTGTATGGCTGGGTATGTGTATGGCTGGGTATGTGTGTGGCTGGGTATGTGTAAGGCTGGGTATGTGTATGGCTAGGTATGTGTGTGGCTGTGTATTTGTATGACTGGGTATGTGTATGGCTGGGTATGTGTATGGCTGGGTATGTGTAAGGCTGGGTATGTGTATGGCTTGGTATGTGTGTGGCTGTTTATGTGTGTGGCTGTGTATGTGTATGGCGGGGTATGTGTGTGGCTGGGTATGTGTATGGCTGGGTATGTGTAAGGCTGGGTATGTGTATGGCTGGGTATGTGTATGGCTGGGTATGTGTAGGGCTGGGTATGTGTATGGCTGAGTATGTGTGTGGCTGTGTATGTGTGTGGCTGTGTATGTGTGTGACGGGGAATGTATGTGGCTGAATATGTGTATGGCAGGGTATGTGTGTGGCTGGATATGTCTATGGCGGGGTATATGTGTGGCTGGGTATGTGTATGGCTGTGTATGTGTGTGGCTGGGTATGTGTATGGCGGGGTATGTGTGTGGCTGGGTATGTGTATGGCTGTGTATGTGTGTGGCTGGGTATGTGTATGGCTGTGTATGTGTATGGCTGTGTATGTGTATGGCTGGGTATGTGTGTGGCTGGGTATGTGTGTGGCTGGGTATGTGTATGGCTGGGTATGTGTATGGCTGGGTATGTGTATGGCTGGGTATGTGTATGCCTGGGTATGTGTATGGCTAGGTATGTGTATGGCTGGGTATGTGTATGGCTGGGTATGGGTATGATTGGGTATGTGTGTGACTGGGTATGTTTGTGGCTGGGTATGTGTATGGCTGGGTATGTGTATGGCTGGGTATGTGTATGGCTGGGTATGTGTGTTGCTGGGTATGTTTATATCTGGGTATGTGTATGTCTGGGTATGTGTATGGCTGGGTATGTGTATGGCTGGGTATGTGTATGGCTGGGTGTGTGTATGGCTGGATATGTTTGTGGCTTGGTATGTGTATTCCTGGGTATGTGTATGGCTGGGTATGTGTATGACTGGGTATATGTATGGCTGTGTATGTGTATGGCTGGGTATGTGTATGGCTGGGTATGTGTATGGCTTGTTATGTGTGTGGCTGGGTATGTGTATGGCTGTGTATGTGTATGGCTGGGTATGTGTATGGCTGGGTATGTATATGTCTTGGTATGTGTATGGCTGGATATGTGTATGGCTGGGTATGTGTGTGTCTGGGTAAGTGTATGGCTGGGTATGTGTATGGCTGGGTATGTGTATGACTGGGTATGTGTATGGCTGTGTTTGTGTATGGCTATGTATGTGTATGGCTGGGTATGTGTATGGCTGGGTATGTGTGTGGCTGGGTATGTATATGGCTGTTTATGTGTATGGCTGGGTATGTGTATGGCTGGGTATGTGTAGGTCTGGGTTTGTGTATGGCTGGGTATGTGTATGGCTGGGTATGTGTGTGGCTGGGTATGTGTATGGCTGGGTATGTGTATGGCTCGGTATGTGTACGGCTGTGTATGTGTATGGCTGGGTATGTATATGGCTGGGTATGTGTATGGCTGGGTATGTGTGTGGCTGGGTATGTGTGTGGCCAGAGCCCCCCACACCCCACTTTGCGAGTAATCTAACCCCTTCCCGGTTTCTTGCATAAGCCTTCAGACTGTAGATTTATATTGACCAAACGTTTTATCAACTTGTGCCTGTCTCTGAGCAGGAACACCAGTTTTTTTTTTTGGTCTATAAAATTGATTTTTGAATACTCTTGAAACATGACTTCTGCTGGATGGAGCACCGAACGAAACCAGAGCCATCATAATCTGTGCATCATTTTGTGGTTGACATTAATTATTCTCTTTGAGGACTGCACATAATTATATTGATTGTGTCTGCTTTCTGGGGTTCTATTATTATTTTCAGTTGTTGCTGATTGACGAAGAGGAAGGGTGTATTTGAAAAATTCGCCCAAGTCCAACTGAAGGATTCAGGCATAGAAAAAGACCAGCAAGAAAAGCACTCTTACTTCACGCTTTTCCCGTATTTTTTTTTTTTTTTTTGCTTCTGCTCTTAAACACCTTCAAAACCGCAAAGTTATTTTTCTTCTCTAGATCATAAAAGAATGAACATGTCAGATGTTTCTGCATAGTAAAATAATCAATTTCTGATCCATTTTTCTACACCCAGAAACCATCTTGAACTTAGCAGCCATCTTGAAGTTTCGTTTGTCTACCAAACGTTTTATGTTGAAGATTTATTCATCCAATATAATAATTACCTCTTTTGAGATGTATATTGCATCTGAGACAGTTAATTTTATATACAAAATATATTGGGTATCTCATTTCCAACATGTGTTGGCCATTTTGAATTTTGGCGCCATTTTGAATTTTTTTCACGGCCAATACCCTTTTCTTAAAATGCTCATAAAGGACAGCATTCATACCAAGTTTCATGCTTATATCATTTTTTGAACGATTTTTACCCGAAATATAGACTTGTCAAGCCCACTAATGCGACAGATAGATCGATAAATAGATAACTGAATGCCCAGTTTAAAAAGACAAATAAAAACATTGCATGTGGGAAAAGAGTTAATGATTTCGTGATACGAAAGCAAAGTTCAGATTATATTAAATCAAATCGCATTTGGTGAAATTTGTAGGGTTTACATAATCTGCATAATCGTCTGCCTCAGGGTACAAACATAGAGGCCACCGAATTCTGTCACCGAGTCACTAGGCGCTTTAGGTGAGAAGAATTGCACTATATAAACGGACCGAATCTAGGTGGGCTCTATGTGCAGTTATTGAAATTTTATAGAGCAATTCGTCTCACCTAAAGCGCCTAGTGGCCCGGTGGCAGAATTCGGTGGCCTCTATGTTTGTACCCTCAGACTAAATCGGTGCTGACCAATGAAATAGATAAAACAAATTAATGCTAGATTAGCAGTATTCCACGGAAAAAATATACCTAATATGCTCTTTCTCCACAGGTTTCAAACTGACCAATCAGATCCAGTACACCAAGTTACCAAGCTCAATGCAGTGAGGCGCGTCAAACTTGTGTCTGTCAGTTTAGGAAGATGGGAAACCTCTCAAGTTCTGCCAACTTAGAGGTGAAAATGAGAGAAAGAAGGACAGAAGAAGACTTGGAAGAGAAGGGAGGGGGGCGGGCTGAGGGGGGTGGGGGGGGGGTCCGACAATTAACAGAAATCTGAAAGAGTGTGCAGAGTAGAAAATGTGGCCTGTGGAAACGGTAACATTATATACCTTTGTTGTAGTTGCTGTAGTAGTAAAGTTGTATACAGCGACGGCAGTAATGCTTGTTTATGTGCAGATCTCGTTGGTTAAACAACAGTAGTTGTATGAGGAAGTAATAGTACAAGAGAATCAATGGAAGAGGAATCGATCTCTTTTCAATTTAAGAGTCATTCGAAAATTAGTATTGTTAAAGAAAACAAGTTCACGAAATATCCTTTTGTCAAACTCCGAAACACAGCTAATACAAAAGCATTTCGGGGTTTATCCCAGTGAAGTATACATATACAGTGGGTGGTCTGTTCAAATGCAGCATTTCACTTACACTTGGTTCTACGTAAAATTGTTACCTGATGTTGCTGAAAAATGACATTTAGAAGATGCAGGAAGGAAAATTCAGTGAAGAACCGACCCCATTGTTTTATTTCATTCCTTCGTTTGCTGAGAACGTGTCCGATTTATAAGCTTTCTTAGGATAGTTTGAACTTCCGTCTTCACCGACATGAGAAAGTAAAATTTGTTCTATAATGAATGATATTGCATGGATAAGCAAAGTTCTGTTTTCTCTTATTCTGGCTTGTGTTTTTGGGGCCTTTATTTTATGAGATTCGCTGCGATTGGTGTTTAGTCCTCACTCTTTCTTCTTTTTATTTTTCTTGTTATTGATTCTGTGTCTTTTTGTGGAAGGGATTAGGTTTTTTGTAGAATTTTTCTTGGGCAGCGGCTTTGTTTTGCCTGCTCTTCTCAACTTTCAACTGCCAAGATATCTTCAATGTGTGGAACATGTATTAAAAATGTTAACATGCACAGCGTGCACACGGCCCGCCAAATTTTCATCCTTATGTGAGAAGACTGGGTACTCAATCCTACCTACCATAAGATCATGTCCAGGAATTGTTTACCCTAATACGGACCGGGGATTTACAAGGATTTAAACAACGATTTGTTGTCGAGTCACAACTGCTTAGATGTTAGAAATTTCTGCCAAAAGTCAATCTCCCCTCTTTCCCTATAGGAACGGCAGACAGATCCTGACTGTCCGACCACAACAGCCGAGAAAAACCAGGCAGCCAGCAGAGAAGACTTACACGCAATTCTCTCGGACGAAGTTCTCAACCAAGCAGAAAATTGCGTAACTTCTCCGTCTCTTCCCATCACAGAACCAGGTTTGCCTTCCTTGGCCTCAGAGGTTCTGGACAACAGCGATGACAGTGAAGGTGAGAATGACAGAAGGCAGCATTTCTGAAGATCTACTCGACCTGGTGGGTCTGCTGGACCAGAACTCATATTTTTCTTTTTTCATAACTGCAGAAAACTGCTGAAACATTTTGACTATTCTCCTAAAATACTATGCATACTATGACGTAATAATCGCTGATATCATTTTTTTTTTTTTAACAAAAGTCAGTGAGTGAGCAAGATCAGAAACAAAAAAAAAAGCAAAACAACAGTTTTATGAATGAATGTCAAACACTTTAGAAGAGATGCTTAGATGTCCCTGGTACAAGTTCCTTGTCCACCAATGAATGTTACCAATTCTGATGGACTTTTCTGCAGCACAGAAGAATCCTTCAAGGGCGGGCTGTTGTTACTAGTGCGTACACACCCCAAACATTTTGCGCTGGGTGCACGCACATACGCGTATTATATCCCTAACCCATACCGTATCCTCAGCAATAAATCTTACCCAATCCCAAATACTGCACGCTTACCGTTTAATCAAAAAAAAAAAAAAGGGGGGGGGGGGAGGGAGGAAAACAAAAGGAGGATCTGAAAGAATGTTTACTTACGGCTGCTGTCAGTTTTATTTCGGGAGGAGCTCTCTAGCTCTGGAGTCACAAAAGGCTTTGAAATGCATACGCTTTGTGCACAAAAACTTGGGAAATCTAATGTCAGATTCCATTTCAAACTGCTCATTAAGTCTCTGAACCTGTGCTGTTTGTGCCTAATGATTTCTAGCATTTTTCAACAATTAGAAATAGTTAATGTGCCTCAAATGCAGTGAAACTTGGTGAGAAGATTATTTATTGGCTGAACTTTCCAGATATTCATTTGTTCTGCAAAGTAAAATATAATTTCAGAGATGTAGAAAAAAGAAAACAGATTTTAAAAAATGAGAACAAAATAAAAACTTTGAACAATGCCAACAAAGAAGCTAGTCCAGAGGTCGTAGTTTCCTCACTTACAATGTTATTTTAGTAATTTCCATCAAGTATACCATAATGCTCGTTAATGATTGGCTTCTAAATGTGTACAGCTATTGGCTTGTCCAATGAAAATATTGCTTGATGGCAGCATTCAAGGGTAAATCTCGTACCGACATAGACTGGGCTTGGCTGTGGCAGTTGTCACGGGAAATCCATATAGTCGGGATTAGTGCTCAGTGAGTTAACCCTTTATTGCACCCAATATGTCATATCAGAAGCAAACTTAAAGTCTAGTGCTCATTTTTTTTTTTTTTTGCTTTCCTTCTTATACACTTCATGCATTGTCAGCTAAATATTTTTTTGTGATTGATTTTACATGTTTGCATCTATTCATCTAGATCTAGTTTGAAATAGCTGTGGACATTACAAAAAGTTGGATGTGGCAATTCATGTTAGGGCATTAGAGGGTTAAGTATTTTGTTTTAGACTTTTATAACCCTTTTTCAAAACATTTATATTCTGTGCTAAAGGGTCCACTTTGAATCTCTTTACATTGTCACTGGACTGTACCAAAGATCCCTCCCCGCCCCTAGGCCTCAACCAGAGAGAGTATCTCACCATGAGCAGTGATAGTGTAAACATACCTCAAAACCATCAAAATCATAATTATGTGACCCGCAGGAGGATTTGATCTTGCCTGATGGCACGACAGTAGTGGATCAGCCAGTGTGTTTACCACAGAGTTTTGGTTTCTGGTAGGCAAAACTTGTTCTGCCTGATTTCTATCATTGCGGGAAAAGGACACTTTTATGGGCTTGTGAATTACTTTAAGGGGGGGGGGGAGGGGGGGGTGCGGGGCGTGAAATCGAAACTGGGCTTCAAAATATCGATTTCGAGCTTTTGTACTTTTTCCTTTAGTTTATCCATTTAGGAACACTATTTTACTAACTATATGCCACCTTTGAATGTTTAGAACCCTGAAATATGCCTTTTAGTGAGGTGAGGGTCAAGGAAAAGACACAAGAATTATGCCATTGAGCCCCAAAATTAGCCCTAAATAATATATCAGTGTCGCTATGAAAACCACGCGTTTTAGAGAATACTTGGTATCGAGACCGTTATTTACATGTTGCCCACATGTCTAGGTCAAGGTAACAGGCCTGAGACATGCCATTCCCTCCTATACAAGCATACAACACCACTATACTGTCATAGTCAAACACAGCAGGGTGCGTGATTCCCCATGACCTTCACCTCGCCTCTATTTCATTGATTGGTCGACTGTAAATGGAGCAATAAATTGAGCCTTTTCATTGGCTAGGGCGTAGGCATGCCTTCCATATTTACCAGATTTAGGTCGTGATCCACATAATAGCCTAAAGAGTAGTGTCAGCTGACTGGACAGTGCGTTTGTTTCTAGTCTTTGTTTTTATAACGTTGCTCTGCGACATGGAATTTGTTACCATTTGTGAAAGATACCCAAGTAGAAAGTCACTTTGCGTTCCCTGCAGTTGCAAAATGTCAGACAAGAGATCTCAAGAAGGTGTAGACCAGTAACAGAAGAAGATTGCTGATTATGTTACATTGTTTTTATTGTGGACAGCTGAGATGAGCTGCAACTAACTGGCTCAAAAGCTAGTGGAAAGGCGAAAGGTTCTTCAACAGTTCTTTTAGTACATGTTGCTGCATAAGTTCATATGATACAAGCCCGCCTGCCCCCTGCCCCCTTCGCCATTGTATCCCCCGCCCCCAACTGTTCTATAACCACGTTCCACCCTGTAATTCATACTACATGTATTTCTAACCCCCCCCCCGCCCCCCCCCCCCCGTGAAGGGCCCATGCGCACGTTGTGTAACATTACAGATACCTTAGCAGTTGGCAATCTAGAGGGACAGCCCAACTAGGCTGCTGCCCAGGCAAAATGAAATAAAACATATCCCTACCACTCCCCAACCGCCCCCCTCCCCATCCGAAAAAAACAAATGCTGACCAGCGCTGCACAGTGGCCCTGCTGCGGTTTGCAGATGTAACTGCACTAAGGCAAATTTCCCAAATCAGATTAAAGAAGCATACAAAATACCAACAAAAAAAAACAAAAAAACAAATCTGTGTGGTCATGTGTGTATGCAGAGATGGCTCCAAGTTGGAATCTGCCAGTCGCGAGCATACAGAGCTCTGGATGTCTGCTGTTTTCTTGCAGCCTGGGTCTCCACGCGGCGCTACTCTTCAAAAGTCCTTGAAGCTTGCCTTATAATGTTAGGTCATTGTGTTCTATCTTTGGCTGCCTGGACAAGGTCATCAGGAGAGGTGCCGTACCACTGAAGATTGTCTTCCAGACAACCATTTTATTCATACAGTTGTCCTACAATAGTAGAAACAAAGGCTGGACCGCATGTTAGTACATATTGTATACATGTAACAGACCAAAAAGTCTCGCTGTTCTTCACATTCACACAAAAAATTCCACACTATGTGAAATTCAACACGTCATTCTTTCTCTGATCTCGGTGAGATCAAGACGCGCTTCTTTACTTTTGCCTCATTTTGGTGACATATTTCAGATGTAAATTGCAGAAAATGCAGTTAAGATAAACAGTTAAGATCAATGGCACATTACAGTATAATGTTTATTTAGCGTTCATTCCAAATTTGGTGCAGTCAGGATGGAAAATGATAATTATCTTCTCCATACTTTTGAAAAGTGATAAAAGTCAGTGTAACAGTTGACGTAAATTTCAGCACGTTATAATAGGGAGAGTCAGGTGTTCTGAACTGCTACCCTTTAAAAACGAAACTGTCTCGAACTGTCATAGAAATAAATGAAAACAGGATCCGATGAACGATTAACATTAACTTTTAATAACTGTAAAGGAACGCTGGATATCTCATAACTTTTACTTACGAGGAAGGTATGCAGGTCTACGTACAAAACTTAGAATGGGTCTTACACAGAATGGTAGGATCTTGCCCACATGCGGAATAACTGTATCTTGCACACACACACTCACTCACTTGCCATCCCTTATATACCCATGCAGATAGATCGTTCAGGAACGGGAAATCCAGAAACTACGGGATGCATGAAGGCCACCTAATCGCACTTAGACACGTCACAGAATTGCGTCACTTCAAGGCCAACCTAGCGTAATTACTATGACATGAATGATATCGTACGTTCTCGATAGGCCTACAATAAACAATTACGTCACACAGCGAGACATCACAGAGAAGTAAAACTAGCACACGAGGGGTCGCCGAGGGCTGCGGACAACATTGTTAGCCCGTAGGACTAGGACGCTACAGACAGCATGTCTGGCTGACAGGTCTGGTTTCTGGTCAGTTTTGAGGTCATTGCTTTCGGAGAATCACTGCCCTTGGCAGTAGCACCTACGTTTTCTTACTGTTGTTTGATTTTTTGCTTCATGTTTCATGCCTTTTTTCTGCAGTAGTATTATTCTTCTTCTAAGCCCCCCCCCCCCCCCCCAAAGGGTTGTTTTGGCTGGTACCTAAAGAGGTGGTCAGTGGTAGAGGCCTGGTTTTGGTTCCACAGCTGACTGAGTATCAATATATAAATACTGAAATCTGCCTAGATTTGTGTTTCTGATCATGATGGGGGAGGGGGCCTTGTTTGTGTATTTGTATGTGTTTTTTTCTTTACATTGAAGTGGGCTGTGGGACAGAAACTGGTTGAGAAACACTAGTGTAGATAATGGGTAATGTAGAATGTCAAGAGTCGATAGTGATTAAAATGTCGTGCGGAGGTCGGGACTCATAAACACGCCGAGAATCTAACTGGTGACCTCGAACGGTCCCACTTGAATAGCTGTTTTTGAGTAGGAAATTACTAGTTGAAGAATTAGAATCACGCTTAAAGTTTTTGCTGTCCGTGATTCAGAGTAGCGAAGGAGGGGTGAGATGAGGTATTAATTACCGACATTGTTATGTCTGATGGGACATGACTAGACAGGTTTTGCAGGCCAGCTGACTAGTGATAGTGCAGAATTGACATACTGAGCTGGAGGGGATTAGCCAATGCGTTTATTGAGTAATTGGGCTGCGGAGCGATCTCACCGGAAATCGAGACCAGTATATAAGACTGTGCAGAAGCCAAGATCGGTTGAGTACAGACGAGAAGATTGTGTCCTTCCCGTGAAGCATTCCTGCTGACGCTAGTGCCAGAACTAAGCGACACGAAGACAGGCAGTCCACATGTCATCGGACTAGCCAAAAGGGTCGACAAAAATAAGAGCTCTAAAGAAGGTCTGGGTGGGCGGACCAATGAGTCCACACTGCGATTTCCTGATTTGACACTCACATCCCAGTGGGTGGGTCAATGGTAAATGATCCGCAGCTGTCTGATTGCTAATTCGGAGAGAGAGAAAGAACCCACAGCTCTGAACTCAATGGACGAGCTTATATAAAGTAGAAGGAAATATCATCATTGCACCCGCAAGAATTGCTACTAGCTTGTGGCGGGTCACGGCAGAAACGTTGAGTTTAAGATGTCATACTGATTGATTGAGTGTCATTTATAGAAGTTGTTTTATTACTTACAAAGCAGAACTCGTGCTTCTGTAAGTTTGATAATATAATTCCTGGCGAGTTCGCCTGGTAACTGGCCAGTGACGACTCCTTTATTACCATAACTTGATACCTTGTTCTACATAAATATACTAGATCATTTATACAGTAATTGCAGTTAAGTTAAGATAATGAAACATAGTTACATCTAGTGGTAGTTTAGGATAAGTAGTAATTAGAATTTTGTTTTTTGAACGTACCTCTATTTTGATTGTATTGTTTATATTTTATGTAATAATAATACGGCGCGGCCGGCCTGACAAACGTATACTTTTGTTTATTTAGTAATTTCTTATGTGTTTGAGTATATTAGTCCGAGTGTGAGTTAGCTGCCTCTCATGCAGTAAAGTTAGATCCCTAATACCTAATTCAGCTCGTGACATAGAACGAGAACTGAAAAGTCGGTGACAGAATGTAAAGTTTTGTATATTATCCATTTCCTCACCGTATTCAGTAAGGCCAGACTGCAAACTGCAGTGGCTCAGTTGTCTGAACACTGAAGCATGGGTATTCTCGTGTGTCCATAGTAATCTAGATTATTTTTAGAATATTCAAAATAGATCAGTCAGATTAATCACATTATCGCATCTATCAGCAGATATTCTTCCAATTCTTAAGTCACTCCCTCCGTTACCCATTAAAATGGTAAGAACTCATCAGATGGAGCGAGTCAGATGACGATCTTCAGAGGTCGAGTGGATTCTTTCATTAGATGTTTCGGTCTTTAACTTCCTGACATCTTCTAGAACCCCCGGCCACACCGAGTTCACGACTTCCTGACATCTTCTAGAACCCCCGGCCACACCGAGTTCACGACTTCCTGACATCTTCTAGAACCCCCGGCCACACCGAGTTCACGACTTCCTGACATCTTCTAGAATCCCCGGCCACACCGAGTTCACGACTTCCTGACATCTTCTAGAACCCCCGGCCACACCGAGTTCACGACTTCCTGACATCTTCTAGAACCCCCGGCCACACCGAGTTCACGACTTCCTGACATCTTCTAGAACCCCCGGCCACACCGAGTTCACGACTTCCTGACATCTTCTAGAACCCCCGGCCACACCGAGTTCACGACTTCCTGACATCTTCTAGAACCCCCGGCCACACCGAGTTCACGACTTCCTGACATCTTCTAGAACCCCCGGCCACACCGAGTTCACGACTTCCTGACATCTTCTAGAACCCCCGGCCACACCGAGTTCACGACTTCCTGACATCTTCTAGAACCCCCGGCCACACCGAGTTCATGACTTCCTGACATCTTCTAGAACCCCCGGCCACACCGAGTTCACGACTTCCTGACATCTTCTAGAACCCCCGGCCACACCGAGTTCATGACTTCCTGACATCTTCTAGAACCCCCGGCCACACCGAGTTCACGACTTCCTGACATCTTCTAGAACCCCCGGCCACACCGAGTTCACGACTTCCTGACATCTTCTAGAACCCCCGGCCACACCGAGTTCACGACTTCCTGACATCTTCTAGAACCTCCGGCCACACCGAGTTCAAGACTTCCTGACATCTTCTAGAACCCCCGGCCACACCGAGTTCACGACTTCCTGACATCTTCTAGAACCCCCGGCCACACCGAGTTCATGACTTCCTGACATCTTCTAGAACCCCCGGCCACACCGAGTTCACGACTTCCTGACATCTTCTAGAACCCCCGGCCACACCGAGTTCATGACTTCCTGACATCTTCTAGAACCCCCGGCCACACCGAGTTCACGACTTCCTGACATCTTCTAGAACCCCCGGCCACACCGAGTTCACGACTTCCTGACATCTTCTAGAACCCCCGGCCACACCGAGTTCATGACTTCCTGACATCTTCTAGAACCCCCGGCCACACCGAGTTCACGACTTCCTGACATCTTCTAGAACCCCCGGCCACACCGAGTTCATGACTTCCTGACATCTTCTAGAACCCCCGGCCACACCGAGTTCACGACTTCCTGACATCTTCTAGAACCCCCGGCCACACCGAGTTCACGACTTCCTGACATCTTCTAGAACCCCCGGCCACACCGAGTTCACGACTTCCTGACATCTTCTAGAACCCCCGGCCACACCGAGTTCACGACTTCCTGACATCTTCTAGAACCCCCGGCCACACCGAGTTCATGACTTCCTGACATCTTCTAGAACCCCCGGTCACACCGAGTTCACGACTTCCTGACATCTTCTAGAACCCCCGGCCACACCGAGTTCACGACTTCCTGACATCTTCTAGAACCCCCGGCCACACCGAGTTCACGACTTCCTGACATCTTCTAGAACCCCCGGCCACACCGAGTTCATGACTTCCTGACATCTTCTAGAACCCCCGGCCACACCGAGTTCATGACTTCCTGACATCTTCTAGAACCCCCGGCCACACCGAGTTCACGACTTCCTGACATCTTCTAGAACCCCCGGCCACACCGAGTTCCTGACTTCCTGACATCTTCTAGAACCCCCGGCCACACCGAGTTCACGACTCTCGGTGTTCGTCACTCACCTTTTTTTTTGTCGTCAGGCTTTTTGAATTTGAACCCGCACCGCTTGGTTTCTGTTTTTTCTTTGCAGGCGTCTTATCCATTCTGCCAAAACTGCCACTGGTTATATAGTATCATTTTAGGCTATATGAATTTAGTTTTCATTTCTTTTGCACCAAATCCAGCAGGAAACATTTTCCGCTGTTGTTGCTATTTCCTAAAAGGCTCTCCTAATTTTCCTGGCACCTAGATTGAGTTTCTTCAGAAGAGAGTACATTGTTGAACCGACTAATCCCCTTGCTCATACTTCCACAGCAAATATACTTGACTTCATTCCGGCATTCTTTAGATCCCTCAGGAGATCCTGGTATTTGGCCAATTTGTATTCGTGCTGGTCCTCCATGTTTGTTTCATACGGGACCGTTAGCTCGATTAGGACGTAAGTCTGGGCTTCCTTTGAGCTGAGTACCATGTCTGGTCTTTACCAGCTCGGGATAGTCATTCCATCCTTCCAAGTCTGCTGCCTCTTTCCAGCCATTGGCTTCGTCCATTAGCCCGCGTGCAGGGGAATTGCGGTGCATGTTGGTGCGGGTATTGCTGGATGCCTGGATGAATGTCTTAGTTTTGGATTTATCAGACTTTCTTCTCTGCCTTATCTACTTCTGCTGCAATGGTCGTTGTCAGAATTTCAAGGACGCGATTGTGTCGCCAGGTGTATCTTCCACAAGCTAATGCGACCTTGCAACCAGACAGAATGTGTTGCAATGTCTGTTTCCAACCATGTAGCGGACATTCATCGTTGCTCTATCGAGTGGGGTTTGTTTTTGTGGGAAGGACATCCTATGCAGCGCGAATACTGCACGCCAGCGACATAGGCGCCATGTGCCAGATGTCGTTCCATGAATATGCTCTTTGCAAAGCAATCTCCCAATTTGTCCATTGACCTTGCACTTCTTGTTGCAATGCTTTCCGAACTCTTTTTTCGTCTTCCTCGCATCTGATCTCTTAAATACCATGTCTCACTTTTCTTTGGGTCCTGCTGTAGACACCGGCGGATGTGAATGTTCGCCTAGTCCTCTTCTATTTTACTGAGTGGTTCCGGTGATTTCCTTTACCTGCAGGGAGTGTTCTGCTGCTGCGACTGCTTTTTCTCTCACTTTCCACTTTCGACCTGTTTTCAGTTCAGGTTCTATGTTTCTTACCGCTGCATCTTGTGAACCCTTGGACAGTAGATGAAGGCGGGCCTTCCCTACTTTGTATTCCTCACTCAGGGATTTAAATGGCAGTACTAGTTTTGTTTGTTCGCATGCAAGCGCGACATCGGTTAAGCATGGAGGGAGCCCGAGCTTTTCTTGTGTAGCGATTTACCTTTGCCTTTAACCCCTCCACAGTTAAGGTTGAAATCCCATAGACTAGCAGTGGCCATAGAAGTTTGGGGATAAGCTTGAACTGGAGAATCCATAGCTTGGACTTTCCTAGGAGGCCACACTTGTCAATTTTCTTCAGAACATCTGCCAGCTGTGTCTGCACTTCACCTCTCCGTTTTGTGTCCTTCAAGGAAGCATCGTACCATCGACCGAGACTCTTCACCGGTTACTCTGAGACTGCTGGTATCGTCTGGTCGCCTATCTGGAATTGTATGGTGTCGAAAGAATTAACTTTAAGATTTTATGCCTTAAATTTAATGTTTCAACGGGCTAGCCCCAGAATGTCTCTCAGAGCTTGTGGATTCGTACCAGGCACTTTAAGATCAGTAGACGTGAAACTTCTTGAGACACCCACAGTCAAATTGTCGCTTGGTGAAAAGACATTTTCTATTGGTGGGCCTGAATTGTGGAACAACATCAGCGTTGACACCAGGAAAGGTGACGACATCGTCACATTCAAAAATAGGCTCACAACTGTTTAAGTCTGTTTTCACTGAAGCTGCATGATGTCCCTTTTTGGTCTCATATATTTTGGGATGAGAGTACATCAACTATTTGTCAATTTTTAATTTTAGTTCAGCACCTTAGAGCATAATTTATCATGTTTTTTGGCGGATATGAGCACTATGCAAGTTAATTATTACATTACATTATATTACACAGGAGAGTTTTTCTGTTCGGCTGGAGATCACCTGGAGAAAATCTACATGGACGAAGTGTTTAACATCAGCATTGACACAGTGTTCCTGTGTCTGTTCACTGCTTCGGCTTTCTGCAAAAACTTTATGGGATCACGCCAAACCTTTGGTAGGTTTTTATCTCTGTCTGTCTGTCTCTCTAGATATGATGTTATAATGGAAGTAAGGTCTCCAATGTATTCATGAGAGACGTTTTTAACCGCTGAGCTTTATATTCTACAAGATACCGTATTATTATTATGCAATAAAAAACGTAAAGGTCTACGTGGGCATAGTTCAAAAGGTCTTGGAGTTTGCTATTCTTTTAATACTTTCTTTGATTTTGAGCCACTACTGACTTGAACAGAAAAACGTTTTCTGACATTTTGAGCCAGAAAAAAAATGATGCATTTTCTTAGAGTAAAACCAAGCATGATAAGAAATTTGGTTCTGCGTCTCAGTTTACTCAATGGTAATCGAAACTCATCCTCAAAAATCACATCTGTGTATTTACCAAGTAAGGGGGCCAACTAGTATATAAAACGCACTATTTTATAGGAGACATTTCCCCTTTAAAACGGGCTGTGTGTGCAGGACGAAAGTAAATGTCTCCCTCTCTATCCCATAGTCCCGTGGACCGTTCGGGACACCACAGGTGATCTGGCAACCAGCAGCCTCCAATCCTCTGGGTTTTCTGACCTCCGGATTGTATCGCCCAACCTCAAGCCCGTCCATTCTGGGATATTGTCCGCCCATCTCTTCCTCTGTCTGCCCCATCCTTCTCCCTCCTTGCACTGTGCCTTGCAGGAATGTCTTGACAAGCCCTGGAGATCTTATGAAAATAACTAATCATGGCAAAAAGACGATTCTCTAAAACTACATATGAAGAGTCCACGAGAAAAACGGGCTCGGTCACAGATTTGATGCTGAGAGAAAACCAATTTAATTTTTAACTTTGCCTGAGCTCTTTCTTTCACAGGTGACCATTTTGACAGATTGAGTCCATTTCTGAATAAGATACTGAAGCAGGTCGTACAATGGAATATTATCTTGGGCTTGGAGTCAATAACTTAAAATTTCTATATTGTGACTTACCCCGTTTCTCCCGTGGACTCTTCAATTATATAATTATAAAAACGATTTTAGGTATAGTGTATTATATTTATATGTAATTTCTGCCTTGCATGTTTATGTGTCCCATATAATCTCATTCCCACTCGTGTTTTCTCTCCAGACTTAAATTTACCCAACTGGAAGAAGGAACCGGATGAACATGGCAACAAAATCCGCAACATTTCCTACACTCTCACTCTCAACAATTCCATTGGGCCGAAAACCTCTCCCACCACAGAGAAACAGGTCAGTCAGTCAGTCAGTGTGTGAGTCTGTCAATCAGTCGGTGGATCCATCAGTGGGTCGGTCGGTCGGTCGGTTAGACAGCCAGTATTTGTTGTTGTTTCACCGTGTCTGTCCTAATTTATTATGAAATGTGTATAGGTAGTGTCCAGGCAAAATTGATGATAGTATACAAATTGTGTCCAGGCAAAGTTGATGATTGTACATAGTGTCTTGGCAAAATTCGTGATTATGTCCAGGCAAAGTTGAAGTCGATTGTGTCCAGGCAACGTTGATGGTTGTATAACGATTTTGTACAGGCAAAGGAGGTAATTGTATGTAGATTGTGTCCAGGCAAAGTTGATGATTGTGTACAGACAAAGTTGATGATTTTGTCCAGACAAAGTTTATGATTGCATACAAATCTTGTTCAGGCAAGGGGGGGGGGGGTTGGATATAGATCGTGTCCAGACAAAGTTGATGATTGTATATACAGATTGTGTCCAGGCAAGGGAGGTGATTGTTTCTAGACTGTGTCCAGGCAAAGTTGATTACTGTGTCCAGGCAAAGTTGATAATTGTCTCCAGGAAAAGTTGATGATTGTATACAGATTGTGTTTAGGCAAGGGCCACGATTGTATCTAGATTGTGTCCAGGTAAAGTGAATGATTGTGTATAAATTGTGTCGAGACGAATGGTTGGCGGGTGCTTCTGGTAGTGTCTCCTTCTGTCCTGCCATTCTGCTATATTCTGTCTTATCGTCTTGGCTTCGTCCTAGCATAGTGTGACTGTTGTCGTGTCAACGTGCTTTCTCCAAACTTAAACTCAAACTCGTGTCAAGACGAAGTAGAGCACTTTTGCATGATTAGCACAGAGAAGAAAAGTGGATTAACACTGAATATCATAGTTATCCCAGGAGAATTCAGTCTATTGGGAACACATCAAAGACAGATTTTGTTCATTTTAAAGTTCGTCCAAGATACATTATTCTCAGTGGGCTATGGGAACCTTGTTAAATCTAAACTCAGAACTTTGCAGCTGTTGTTACAGGGCCGAAGTATTTTACACAGAAGATGTACCTGAGCAGTGAACACAGCTCAGTAGTTTTTCTATTAGCCTTTGTAATTAGCCTACGGTCCCCTAGCAAAAGTGTTTGCTTTGAGGCTAATTTTAAGGTTGTTGTTTTTTTCTTTTCATCTGAATGTTCCTATGTATAAAGACATAACAAAGCTCCAAATACATACCTCGCTTAGATATTTTTTTTTTTATAGTCTACTGTTTGTCCATGGAAATTGCATTATCCATGGTGATTTCCACAGATCTGTTATGCCATGAGCCGTCCAGGTCGCATCTATCACGTGGACTGTGAGTGTTGCAACGGGGGAATTCCCTACGCCGACTCGTTTTATGTTTTACTGCGATACTGTCTGACACGGGTGTCGCCCAGCAAGTGCCGGGTGGTGATCACCGGGGAGCTGAAATACAGAAAGTATATCATGGGCATGTTCAAGGGTAAGTACTGGTACTTTGAAGGGGGTAGGGGGAGTGGCAATGGATGTTATGTGAAAGTGAACAAATGTGAGGCACGCTAGGGAAATGGCCCACACGTCGCGCTCGGCACTTTCGAGATAGGGCCAAAAATAGGTGGACAGGGATTTCCCTACATCAGTTTTCGGCGTAAATAGATTTCTCAATCATTTCTTTACGCCTGGGGAAAAGGATGTTAATGAATTCTGCCTGTAAATCTGGTGTTTTTGTGCATGTTTTTCTTTTTTTTTTTTTGCATGTGTTCTGATCCAGTCTAATGGTCTTTTCAAATTTACTTCCACTTTAAAAGTGTTTTGATCAATGGTCACTTTTTTTCCACCTCGCCCCTTTGAAAGTAGCCATAGCCATAATTATGTAGGTCAATTTTCAACATTTCTACATGAAATAAAGTGCATTCTTCTCAGCGAGGTTTATACTTTCACAGTACACCCTTAACACTTTTTTTTAAACAATGTGTACCATTTCCCTAGAGCACCTCACAAATACACCCAGAGGGGCTTCATAACAGGTGAGATGGGGACAAGGTGGTCTAGAGGCAAGGTGCTCGCCTCTCATGCCAAGGGTCCCGGGTTCAAAACCCGGCCGGTGCAGGCATGTTGGAAGTTTGGGATTTTTCTCATATTTTCATGTCCCTGATCCTATTGGGGGGGAGGATCGAGTACCTAGTCTTCTCGGATAAGGACGAAAAAACCTGTCTTAAAGTTGGAAAATGGTATAGATTATCCTGACATTACTTTGTTAAACCCTGTCTGAAAGTTTGCAAAATGATTTAGAATAACTTGACATGACTTTGCTTTGTTAACAAAACCACGATAATATATGAAAGTTCTAAAGTGACATTAAATACCTTCACTTGACTTTCTGTTAAAAGACTCTTGCATGGAAGTTCAGTATTGGCAGAAAATGTCCTCATTTGTATCCTAAGTTCGTGAGTGCATTGAGTATAGCATGACAAGAAAGAATTTTTGATACTTGGAACATGCAGATAATGAGTTCATTTTCTCTTCTCTCTATCTTTGCTGTGCAGGAATGATAGAGAAAGGTGCAGTGAATGGTCTAACAGAACACTGTACACAACTATGTAAGTACTAGATCTACTTACCACATTCAAATGTTGTCAGGTTTTTAAAGAAAGAGAAGAAAAAAATTCTCTTCCTTTTTAAGACCCAGAAGAGGTCCAGCGCTTTTGTTACCCTCTGTGGCGGATTCAATATATAAGGGCCAGCCCGTGACGTATGTACGCTCTGTTGTGGCATTTTGTGACCACAGCCTCATCCCAATGTGTGCTTTTCATTCTTACATTTGACCTCAATGCCCCACCCTCTGAGTATACAGCCATTGTAAATATTCATGATAGATCCCTGACAGTTTAAAAACTTTAAGTGACAATCTGTGGTTTTTTTTCATTACCTACATACAGATATTTGATTGCATAACACAGACCTACAATTCAGACTGTCATACTAAAATTTAAATTTTAATGGAATCAACTTTTTAGGCGATTTCAGTAGTTAATGTAACAGATCCTCAGTATTATTCTTGTTATTTACAAAATTTGTCATAGACATTCTTTACAGTGTGGGCCTTTCCCCGTAAGATTTTTAATTTCTTTTATTTGATCTTATTTATAAGAATCTGAAAGCTGAAAACTAACCCAAAGTAACACAAACAACTTGAAAGACGCAAAGTGGACTTTATGAGGCCGAAACACTGTTAAACTCAAACTCAAACCATAATTGAGAAACATGCATTTGCTCTCCAGTTTCTTTCATTTTTTGTCCAATGTTTTAGGTTCCCCATTAAGATAACATGTGTTTATTATTTACCAAGTGTTGTACAATATTGTAAGCTGTGTACTTCTTGGGAGTTAAAGAGCTTAATATGTGCCATTCAGGAAAAAAACTGTTTCACAGATCAGCAGATGAGATGAAGTTTGCCAATATTAATTTTGTAAAGGCGAGGTAGAATTTGTGAATTTATCCTGTAATTCCCCAGCCATCCATCTCCGCCGTGAAGCTGAGCGGCAGGAAGCGATCGCTGTGGGACATCCAATATCGGTCCCCAAGAAGAAGCTCGGTCGCAGGCGTGGGAAACTGGGGCCCAGTCTGTCAGACAGCGGCGTTGGCTTCCGGCAACCACATCCAGAGACGCAGACCTCTACACCACCGTCTCCTTCCAAGAGTGGCTACTTTTGCACATTCCCACGCACGAACCATGTTGGGGAAACAAGGAATTTCAGTGTGAAACTTTATTTACTTTTTTTTGCCATGTTTTTGTTCATTTTTTTGCTTTTCTTGTGTTCATGATGACGTGTTCAATTGTTGGGATGGCAACCGTCCTTTGAATAAGAAACACATTGTCTGAGGTGGCTATTTCATTCTAATGCAGCCAGTTGTCCCTGCAATATCTGTAACAAGAATCTGGCTATAATGGAACTAAAGGGTAAACATGTAAACACCTCAGATGTCGTGGTGGCCAAAAATTATGAAATTGTGTGTACCGACTCAATGTTTGAGGATAAAATATTACTTGGACATATCCATGTGGGACAAAATGTAGTCTTCAATGGTTTTTTTTGGGGGGGGGGGGGGGTCAGATTGAATACGATTTGGATAAGCATATAATTCAAAGAGTTGTATAAAAAGTAGATACATGTTTAAAGTTGGCAGAAAAATCTATAGCGAAAGATAAGCAGAGAGAAAAAATACGCATATCGATAAACAAGTAAATAAATGCACAACTGTCTATAAGGTCTATCCCGGGGCTCGGACCCAATTGGAGTCTTTTATATCCCAGGATTGCCAACTACTGAATTCTGCGTTGTCAGCTGTTCTCGAACCGTTTAGGTCTTTTCATCATCAGTTGACGGGATTTGACAGTTCAGTTTGAACTGCTGATTCTGTATTTCACAAGTCAATAAATATCGTAAATATTGAGGGAGAATAAATAAATAGACAATAAAATAAAACAATTATCATCCAGATGAGGCAGTATCATATATGTTCCATTATAAATAAAATAAAAACAGTCAATATCTTCTGAACAATTAATTTTCTATTACGAACAGTATCCATGGTAATAGAATAATAATAGCAGTAATACAGAGACGTGTGCAAGGATTGAGCTTACTTCATGCACCCAATGAGACCAGTTTTTCCTATTTTTCATCTGTCGTCATTGACCCCCCCCCCCTCCCTCCCCTTCGTTTTTTTTTTAGTTTTTATTTCCACTTGCTCTCAGCTTTATTCTTGCTTCACTTTTTCCTTCTCATACATTTTCATTCATCCATATAGGCTGTATTTATTTATCCCTAACGTAGTTTAGGAGATTTTTCTCTTGTTTTCATTTCTGTCTCAAATGCAAATTTGAGGTTAACTGGTTTGCCATATTTGACTTTGCTGATATATATTTTAGCGATAAGTATTACAGTATTTATATCATCAATCGTATTTTGGTTTGCCGTACTGTTTAGATCGTTATTTGCTATCCCATATAACGCAATTTTCTCATTTATTTCATTTCTTTTCCCCCTTTTACTTAAAATATGCTGAGCCACATTGCACCAATACTCCTTCACTTGTTTGCAATGGAAAAAGAAATGCTCTATAAAATCAGGTGTTTTACAGTGCTCGCATTTGTCACTTTCCTTTATTTTCATTTTATGTAAGAGAATATTATTTTGTCGGATAAATATTATTTTGTCGGATAGATACTATGCAGGATTTTAAAGTGCAAGAGCCTCAGTCTGGATTCCCTACAGGCTCTAAAACCAATACCAAAATAACGGTGGATGTCAACATCGTATTTTCGTTTCCAGAATCTTCTACCACAGACCGTTGAGTTTTTGTTCCTTATAAATTTCTTCCTGATTTCTTTGTTCGTTAGCTTAAAGATACCTTTAACATGTTCGTCTATCTCATCTTCTGTGTCCAGCGCCATTCTGTCTTCTCTTAAGGTCTTAACAAATCGTTTCTTCCATAGTCTTTTCATTGCATTTGGGACTGCCCAGTAGTCGCACTGAATTCCAAGATAATGTCCAATTATCTGTGTTATATCTTACAGGGTTTCCCACTTGTTTGCATTAACATTTGATAGATATATATTTAATCCCCCCTCTAACCCATTTCTCTATCCATAGTGGCTAATTTTTATATATAATATTATTGTTATAAAATAAAGGTTGTTAGATTTATAATTTACATCATTTACATCTTTTTCTAGATCAAACCAAGTTTTAATTACATTCGGCCAAAAAGCAGAGTTTATTGATCTTACTGATTTCATTTCTTTTGCTTTTATGCTTGATTTTGTTAAATAGGGTAAGTTTACCATTTTTTTGCAGAAATGACTGGCTAATTTTACTCCTGTTTTTCTATGTGACTTTTGCAAACATATTTATTTAAACCATTTTATAAGAAAGACGTTTTGCTGATCCTTTATATTGATTATTCCTAAACCTCCCTCATCTGGTTCCATACATAAAGTGTTTCTCTTAACTTTTTCAAAAGCTCTTTTATTTGAATATTTTTTTTTGCCATAGAGACTTAAACAGAATCCGATTTACTTCCGCAAGTGTTTCCTGTGACAAAGACAGGGCTTAGATAATATAGTTGAATTTTGATAGTTGTCTTTAATGTGATTTATGTGTGCTTTTTTTTTTTCTTTTTTGAGCCGTAAAAAAATGTCTTCATTTTTGTTAAAATTGAAATTAAAATGTGAAATGGGAATGTGTGTTCTTCTCCTCTGTTTGCACATTGCTGGTTTTTATCACATAGTTGTATTATGTGTATTATGCAAAGGAACTGTGATGTCACGATGAGTTCTATCAGTCTTTGCCTGGAATCAAAGTGCCATTGTTCATGTGACCAAGATCAACTGCCGAGCTTGGTACAAAGAATTTGCAAAATTTATCTTGCTCGGGTCTGCTGGTGTAATTAATTGATAGAAATAAAGATGATGATAAACCATGATAAAAATAATGATGGCCGAGGGTCAAAATGTCAAGAAAAATAAAACAGATGTTTGCCACATAAATTTCAGTACACTGGACATGGTATCAGTTACTACAGTGGGCCTATGTTAATAATGTCCTCTTGCTATTGTAAAAACATAATAGACTGACTAACTTAATACAAACGTTGTAGATAAATTCAGATTTAAGTATTTCGAAACAAGAGACTTTATATGTAGTCTTTGAACCATTTGACCAGTCAGCCTACCAATCTCATCAATCCCGCACACTAACTGTCCCTGTCTAACTCATCCCTATCTCAGTGATTTCATGGTAAAAAGAACAGCTCTTTGACCAAACTGAAATAATGATAAAAGCCGTGAATTGTCCACAGGTTTGATTTAGCTAATATCAAAAATAACATGGCATGAAACATAATGTTATCTGTCAAATGTTACATTCTTACTTTTGTATGATAGCCCGCCAGCCACACAACCACAAAGGCAGATAGAGAGGCAGAGAGAGAGAGAGAGAGAGGGCGATAGGGGTCTGGCAGACAGACGATTTCACTATCTGCCCCCCCCCCCCCCCCCGCTAGAAATAACTCAGACCATGTTCAAAGGGAAACAACAAAAATTAAATGTTTCATTATGGGGTCATCATTTTAATAGTCATTTCCCTTACACCACTATCCTCATCTCAAGACTACAAAAATGTGTTTTTGTGTTAGAAAGCGCAAACTCTTGTCAAATACAAAGCAGACAATGAAAGAAATCAATAAGGGCGGTAGATAAAGAGAGGAAGAGAGAGAGAGAAAGAGAGAAATTCGGAGGGAAAGAGAGAGAGAAAAGGAGAGACAGGGGCTGAGAGAGAGAAAGAGAGGGAGAAATAGAGACGGAATCTGAGAAAGAGAAGGAGCCACGGGCTGGGGGAGGGGGCGGGGAGGTGAGGCGAGAGTGAGAAAGAGAGGTGGGGGCGGGGGGGGGTATCGCCACAGAGATAATTTCACTTTTGCGCCAACAGAAACGATTCAGATCATGGTCAAAGGGAAACAACCAATAAAATTAAACCTGTTCCACTTTATCATAATTTTATTAACATTTCCCGTAACCAATAACTTCACCCCAAAGACAGTTATAAATAATTTGTATAAATTGTATTACTAATTAGAAAACATGTCGGATATATGGCAATGAAAGACAAGAGTAAGGGAGGTAGATAATGAGAGAGAGAAAGAGAGAGAGAGAGAGAATAGAATAATAGTAACATAAATAGATTAGTTGACAGTAAGACAAAAAAAAAGAGGCAGGCAGACGGATCCCCCCCCCCCCCCCCGGCCCCTCCTTAAAATCGACAAGCGAAAACAACAAATAAAATTCCGTATGACGTCATATTAGTTTTTTTACGTACTCAAGATTCTTTCTATTAGAAAATGATACATCTCATCGGGTAAAAAAACTAAAAGAAAATGATATGATATCTGAGAGAGAGGTGGAGCGGGGGAGACACAGAAAAAATTTACAAATCAGGTACCTAAAGGAAAACAACAAATAAACAAACTGGTACCAAATATATCAGAAGAGACAAATTCTCTCTGCAAAAATTGTTGCAATTCTTATTCAAGACTAAATAAATGGGAGTTTGGATCACCAGATGTTATAGCATAATTATCTGACAATCACCAGTTGTTATAACATAATTATCCAACATCGATAGAAACACTGTAACTAAACAAAAGCATTCTACTTACTGTATTCTCAGAAAAAGTTGAGTGCAGTGTCGTTTAGTGTAAAGTAATGACATTATAGATAAATTTTCCTGAATAACCGGAAATATTACTGTTTATAGAATCTCAAACTACATTATATGGCAGGAGGAGGAGAGTGTAAAATATATATGTTAGTACATTTTGAGTGTGGTCACGGTAAGGGATGTCCCTGAGTGAGGATAGCACATTCAGACAGTAGAATAAGTTATTTTAACTTAGAATTGACGACGAGGAGAGACATCTAAAACCCTCACTTTCTTAAATGATGTATTGTAATGCAATCACAGATGTTTCTGATGGTTGCCAGTGGTTGTTGTATGCTCTTGTTATTGGCGAATTGAATGTGAGTTGAAGAATGACTATTCACAAAAGAGTTTCGAGTTTGTACATAATAATGTATTTGACAGGATGAAGAGTTATACTGTTACTGTTTATTATTATAATCCATGTTTCTCACCTTTCGTACAGAGTTGATCTAGTTTTGCATTGAGCAAGAATCTACATCAACACCATTGAAGATCACAAGCAGAATGGTATGAACTTGTGGGAGAGGGGTTGAATGGGAGTTGAGAGTGGGTGTGGCCACAGCAAGATAGATGAATATACACGTACATATTATGTCTATGTCAACAGAGAGATGTACATAAATATCTATACTAATAAAAGTGAAACTTTACGACAATTGCAGCGCGCCTTTCGCTATTCCTCCGTTAATGCTGATTCGGTGGCCCTCAGATTTTATACAGCGCTTAGTATAGACTGTCGTCGTGTCCCCGGCACAGAAAATACAAAAATTATTAATAACTCGCAGAACGTTTGTATTCATTTCTAGGTTGCGACACATTGCCGTTCGATCTATTTTTTCGGCAAATTAATGTAATTGAGATTGGTTTCGGTGTCTGCATCACACTCACAAAACAACTTCCGGTTAGGACTGGTTTGAATGATGAGATTGAGTTCTAAGACTATCAAGTATGAAACTGTGTATGTGTGTTCTCAATGTGCCTGGACCAGGAAAAAGAAAGGGTCTGGAATTGGGAGATTGACGCTGCAGGGCCAAAAGTACAGGTTTGTGTTTTCAATATGCCTAGGAAAATATTATAATATTTCTTTTCCATTAACACATGATGTTATCACTTCCTGTGATGTGTTCACTAACAAACAAACTAACCTGTGCGCAAATCATAGCCATTTGACGGATGCTGGCGGAACGCGCGGGACATCAACGCGCAAAAGGGAGAGCAGTAAAACGTATCTGGAACACACAAAGTTTCATACTTGATAGTCTAACTCAATCTCATCCAACCAGTCCTAACCGGAAGTTGTTTTGTGCGTGTGATACAGATACCAGAACCAATTTCAATTACATTAATTTGCCGAAAACATAGATCGAACACCAATGTGTCGCAACCTAGAAACTAATACAAACGTTCTGCGAGTTACTAATTTTTAAATTTTTTTTTGTATTTTCTGTGCCGGGAACACGACCACGGTCTATACAAAGCGCTGTATAAAATCTGAGGGCCACCGAATCAGCATTAACAGATGAGTAGCGAAAGGCGCGCTGCAATTGTCGTAAAGTTTCACCTTTATTAATATAGATAATAATAAAAACAAAAACAAAAACCAAATCATCATCGACATCATTTATAGACCAGTCTTTTTTCATCTAATTCCTGATGATGGTGATGATGATGATGATGATGGTGATGATGATGATGATGATGATGATGATGGTTATGATGATGATGGTGATGGTGATGATGATGATGATGATGATGATGATGATGATGATGATGATGATGATGATGATGATGATGATGATGATGGTGATGATGATGATGGTGGTGGTGGTGATGATGATGATGATGACGATGATGATGATGATGATGATGGTGATGATGAGGATGATGATGATGATGATGATGATGAGCAGAACAAAATTTGTTGAGTGTAAAAGAAAGAATTTTTTTTCAGTAGATTTGGGACTTGATGCTGATATGGTTCCGTGAAAATGTAATCGAATACCAGCAGTGGTATAGGTGCGCCAAACGTCATACTGAAATTTTATTAATTTTTGGTAGTGCTCCAAATGTCATAATGCTATTTGACCTAGATTTAGGCAGTGCTCCAAATGTCATGTTTCAAAATTTTTTGTGCTATAAACGTCATGCTAACCTGCACACACCCATGTCCCCGTTCAAATTTATGTGACATCACAGACAAAGAATGTTGGTGACCCGCGGCTTTCTGTTTGGCTGCAACAATTGCGCGGGCGAACGTAGACAGACTTTTGCTTGCCAAGCAACACGAATTAGGTTATACCTTGCTTGTTTGCCACAAACAAAAATAGTCCAGTGGACGCTCGGCCTAAAGGAACAAAGCCTGTATTTCATGGATATGTATATACATTGTGTTACATCGCATCCTAATTATAAGATACTAGATGAGCTACCGGGCAGAATAAACAATCATGTGATCCCCCCCCCCACCCCCTCTAGTATAATAAAAGTAATAAACAACAGTTTTGCTTCAGAACTCACGCGCACCAGAACACTACGCACCAAACTGAACGCTTGATACGGTTACTTTTTATGACATGCACGGTACTATGTATTACGAAACAAACATGCAAAAATACAAATGTTACATAGCAATAAACATTGTTATTTTTTAAAAATACATGCTTGAAGTAAACAACTTTTAATTATAGCCATCATCTTCCTTATCTCAATTGCCACCTTTCTGCCAAATTTAAGGCCTGAAGAGTGAATAGTTTGGTCAGTTAGTCATGCCAAAGGTTGCAAGTTACTGAAATATATAATAGATTGATAAATGAAATGAAAAAACTGGTTTGGGCCAGAATAATTGTCCAATGCATTCGGTTTAGCGGAAGCCTTTTATCCGAAGACCATTCAAACAAACAACCCCTTAATGTTTTGCTAAAGAAATGTAATATAAATAAACAATCAAACAATTATTTACACTTCTTGTGTTAGTCACCACCACCACCACCACCACCCCACTCCCCGGCCCAAAACAAAAAAAAACAAAAAAACCTGACAATTTAGCAGGTAAAATTAAGGGGCTCACGATGGGACTAATTTTATTGTGTCTGTGGTCCCTCCTTCGTAAATAGCGGGCAAGCCTTAACTTACCAACGAACCTGTGGTCCAATTCTCCATTATTTATACACCCTTTAGCATAACCATAATATCAATCTTCAACACAGCGACGTTTTAATCATTGAAAGTGAGCTCATGAGCAGCATAATAAATGTTTGTTGTGGGCTCAAGTGTCAATGTCACACACAATATTAAGTTACTTATCTACCAAGTTCTCATTATGTATTCCTCACCCAAACCCAGCTAGCTAGTCACGCATCTAGTGTCAGCTAAAGAGTGTACAACAGCAACTGAGCAATGCACAATAAAATAACCCATGTATCTAATCTATGTAATTATGGACTTGGTGTGTTTTTCCCTTCAAAGTTATAATCTGCTCCCATTCTCCGACACACATTGTGCGGAAGAATTATATTCATTGCATTACATACAATCTGGCAAGCTTACTGAGCGCGGCCCTGGCAATGACATCACTTCCAGGCACAGTGTCTGCTGATTTTAGACAATATGACAGAGATTTGCTGCTGTGTCCTGTACTGACAAACTCACCTTCCATTAATATGACAATTTTTTATAACATCTAAAAAGATCATTGAAAACAGCGATATATACAATATATGTTGTTGGGTTGTTTTTTTTTTTTCAGGGATAAGGGCGAACAAGGAAGTTAAATCACATGTTTTCTCTGCCCCCACAGCCTCCAAAATAACAGAAGAAGCAAGAAACAAATTCAGATTTTGTCAACATCATCGCTTCCCTTGAAAATAACTCCATTATGCAAAATCCTGCAATGGCGTTTTCATTCATAATTATAACTGTCTAACACTACCCTCATTGGACCTGCCAGTGGAGGAATTCCGTTACGGTGGAGTTGTGACCCAAATTTGCTACTGTGTCCTGTAATTGGTAAACTCTCTGACGGGAGAGTGAAGAATTCGTTAGCAATGGTCATCGGGAACATTCCAAACACAAGGCGAGAGAAAGATAGAGAGAGAGAGAGAGAGAGAGAGAGACGAGAGAAAATTGGAGGAGAGGGAGTAATAGGGAGAGGGAGAGAGAGTAGCAGAAATCGGGAGAGAAGTGGAGAGAAAGAGAGAGAGAAAAGACAATTCAATTTTTCCAAGTATATGGAAGACTAAAACAAACAAAAAACTTTGACAAAATCTATTCCAGTGTAATACGAAGTATTTACTTCATGTCATTTTCATTTTAGATATGTTTCTTTGTCAGAACGTTCTTTTACACAAACCCAAACAGATGAAAGAATATGATGCGTAATGTCAACTGATGTATGAACGTTTGAATTTCGCCACTTGAATTTTTCATACGCACCCACCACGTACACATGAGGGCATGCACTCACACACACATACACACACACACATGCATACACACACTCTTGCACACACAGACATACACGCCCAGCATCTTTCATATTTTGATCAACACATGCATGAATGGAGATGAAAAAATATCACAGAATGTGAAAAAAAAAAATGACCGGATTTCAGGGAAAAAATAAAACAAAAGAAACAAAATAACAAAAAAAAAACTATACCCCCTCAGCAAGAATTCACCGTATCCATAAAATGTGTCATTAATACAGCTTTTTAATATCTCCTCCAAGAAATGGCCCTAAGCGGAGTACGTTTGTTCTTCTGTGCATGTACATTTAGATTAATGAATACCCGAGTCCAGGCGACATTCCTTCCCTTGTGGTATAAATTGCCCTCTAATGATTGTTTCACCACCGTAATTTTACAGTAGTAGATATAATTATTGAAACAGTTCACAAAATTTAATTTCTTTATTAATTGCACGCAACTGAGAACATAAATCCTCGCTTGAAAGGACCATTTATTACGAATTCAATATTATGCTATATTACGTACACCGTTTAGAGAGGCCATTCTTTCCTTTAGTTCCTCGTTATTTTGAAATTCCTCCTTAGTTCCTCCCATAGTGAGAAATCTCTCCCCCCCCCTCCGAGATTTGAAATTCCTGCCCTAAGAGCCAAGCTCCAGCTTAACAATGTCTGGTGTTGAGAAACCTGGCAGGGCAGGTTTGGTGGATTTATTAGAGCAGTCTTTAAAGGAGCCACCCACAAAGCATTATGCTCATACAAGAGGGTAAAGGGAAGGCAATGGTTGAAGCCAGTCATAAGATCTTGTGTAAGGGGCTGGGGAGGAAACAAAAAAATGTCAAATTTGGCCCCAATTGCCACTGGATCTAGCTGGACGAGGCTGTGACTAAATCTTCTATCAAAGTTTGTTCATTAAATCAAAAGTTCTCCCATAGGGTGTTAATTTCGCTGTTATGGCTGACGATTGTAGAGGACAGGAGTGACTGGTGTAGACGGGGACAAGAGTGACCACTTTAGAGAGGGGCCAGTGGTCAAGAAAGTCAGCGCCATAGAAAACAGAAGAACCAAATGTAAAAACAGAAAAACAGCTGTAGATATGAACTTTGGAACTGTCCTGAACCATTGTTAGGTGTGGTAGTGGTCTTAGGGGATGGTGTTGCTAATCTTTTTGTTGTTCCTGTTGTTGTTGTTCTTGTAGTTGTTGTTGTCGTAGTTGTTGTGGTAGTTTCAGGTGCTAAAGTAGGGGGAGCAGTTTTATTCTTGACTGTGGTCAAAAGTGGATACTTTCCTTGGCCACAATACTGGTGAGAAAGAAGGAAAAAAGTTCTGTTATCATGTCCAAACAGCCTAAAATGTGACCATGTTATAATGAGAATCTTTCATGCCTGAATAGACATCGGGGATTTCCTTTGCCTGTCTGATCAATTAAAGGCAAACTGTACCAATGGTGAGGTTCATAATATTGAATACATGTATTCAGGTACTGATATTTCTGGGGAGACACGGGAACTCTCTACAGAATGTTGCATTGCCACAATGCAGTATCAGCACTTTTAGAGCACTTGTGCTGATATTTCCAGACTAGCTACAAAAAACTGAAAGTGGTATACTTGAAACATATTATTACTTTCAAAACTTATCTCTTCCAATGTGCCTCATTCTTATCATTACAGTCCTGCTTTGTACAGGAGTACAGTGTGCTTTGTACTGAAGATGGTATGTCGTCTGATGTTTAGACACAACTTTAATGTTTCTTTAGGAGCTTAAATGGAGCCTGAACTTTTTGTCTCTGTCCAAATCAACTCAAACCATATGCTGTTTTCAATGAATAGCAAAGATGTCAACATTAAACAGAAAGTGAATCACATAAAATTGATCTTTTTACAAGGACATACGACATAAAGATATTTGTATAGATGAAAATTAATTGTTTACATTTTACAGCCTATCGAGCCATAGAATTGAGTGATAGAGCAGAGCAGATGGCATGTAAGTCCCTATACCATAGAGCGCATTCTAATGTAGCTGTATACTTGGGTTTCACTTGGATCGCTGTGCAGCTTCAATTTGTTTAAAACGCTGAATACTGACCTGCCCAATAATGTCATACTGTTCCAAAGACCAAAACATGAACCCTTTCACTCCTAAGTTCAGCATCCAGTCAACCTGAGTTGTAAGTAAAAGAAAAAATAACAACACAGTTGGACGAGTAAAACAGGACATTTTGAAATTAACCGTTGATAACTCACAGAGCTGAGACAGAAGACTGTAACAATGGTGTAACCTCATGGTGGACGTTTTTTACCATTGTCCAGCTTTTGCGACTAATAATTATGTTTAAATTTGTATTATTAATTTGCTCAGGCTATTGAAAGAAAAATATATAAACTAGAGTGAGTTCCAGCAAAACAAATGATCATAATAGTAAATAGGTGGATGGATACAGGATGGATAGATTACTGAATAAATAAATGGTGAGGTGGATGGTAGGTGTGTAAATGGATTGAGAAATAGATGGCTAGATAATTGAATGGGTGAAAGGGAGGTGGATGAATTTAGACAGATGATAAATGGACAGACTGATTGAATGTATGAGAAGCTGGAGTCAGTCAAAAAGACAGGTGATCCGACTCTTGGCAATTACATCAAGGCACTATGTAAGGACAGACCAAGACAGCAAAGGTTTTCATACTTTGACCCCCATGCTCTCCACATCCTCGTATCCCACCCAGTTGTCCTCCAACACAATGTAAGGGTTTTTCTGCGGTCGTCAAAGACCCGTACTGTGGAGCTGTTCATCAGCCAGAGACAGATCTGGAAAGTCCAGTACAAATAAAACATTATATACAATCTATTATTGACTTGATCAAATTAATGATCGATATTGAAGTGGACAAATTCACTGAGAATTTCAATACTAAAACATGAAGCGCTGAACCTCTTGGGAATACAAGGCTACTGGAGACTTCGAACAGGAAAATGTGTGTGGATCCAGATTTCCTGATAGTTTCTGCGAGCCTGAACACACCCAGATCATCAGTGTGACTTTTCTCCTGTCGTCTTGTGAATGGTACTTATTACATGGATTCAAAGCTCTAGACTTCATTAAAAACTGACTTGTCACCCAGTTTGATTACTGACATTGAAAGTGTCTACTTACCAAAGCAAGGAATAGGAAAGAAGATGTAAATATTAAACAAATCATAAAAGATCTGTTTCTCTATAGCTTCAGTCTCAAACTGGTGGTCCTCTGTTCGCCAGGTCCGTCTGTCTGATTCAGTTTTGACATAGCAATCGCCAATGAATAATAAAGGAAGGCTAAAGCCGTTAGAATGAATGTATGTCAGATTGTTGTATACAGGGGCAACAACTAGTTACCCCAGATACTCAAGCACTTCTCTCGCTTAAAAAAAAAGGTTTGTAAACATGCCTTTTAATTGAAATCACTCAATAAGTTACTGCATTTTCCCAGTCGAATGTTGGGTGTGAGATCAATTGGGCGTGTCTCTGTCCCCCCTCCCCCCCCCCTCTCTCTCTCTCCCTCTCTCCCTCTCCCTCTCTCTCTCTCTCTTTCTCTCCCTCTCTCTTTCCCTGTGATTACTGCCCTGTTACCAGCCATCTGTAGATAGACTGCCCTGAGTCTCGGACCAAATCTCCAGACTATTTTATCTTAGTTTTTTTTGTTTTTTTGTTTTTTTGTTCGTGAATCGCTTAAGCAATATCTAAGCAAAAGCAACGCTATTTTGGAAGGCAAAGAGACAGAGAAAAGGAAGACCAAAAACTTCCAAAGGAACACTCCAGTCTGAAGGAAAAGTGGTAAATATTAATGACTTGAAAATAGCTGAACTGACCGCTGCCGATAGAGAAAGATGGACAACTCTGGTCCCTGGCCTGTCTGCCAGTTTTGACACTAAAAGAGAAAAAGAACAAGAATAGATACAACACTTTAAGTGTCTCACCACCGCCGTCTATCCAAGAAACACCTACCGCTACGTGAAAATTACACTGAGACATATTCATTGTTTGGTTACCAAAATTTAGCATTTTACCTCATTTCTCCTTGACAGCAATATTGCTGATCGATGCCTCCCAAAGAGGACAATGTATTAAGAACTGTTTGTTCTCTAAGAGAAACTAGATGGAAGTGAATAAGTTAATGTTTCTGTTTCTTTGTATTTCTGTTCAGGATAGTAGACTTGTGTTTTCACAGTGAAGATCAATTATATTATTTTATAGTACCCTAACCCAGGGCTCAGTCTGCTTTATTCCCCGGCTTTATCCATGTTTCTTTCTTTTTTTTATGATAGAAAATAGGAAAATATGGAATTCCGCTACATACCAGTTTTAAAAAATTTATAAAATAAGATCCGTAAAAGATATCAAAATGCCCTACTGTATACAGTCTTAATCGGATTGAATAAGACATATTAAGAGAAGTTTCAAATAAATCCTGCAAAATTTGGCGAAGCCTTTCTATATTGAAACTGAGCTTTTGAGAGGACTCAAAATCCAACATGGCAGCGTTTTCATTTCAACCAATAGTATGACAAACATTTTTTTTCATTTTCTTACTGCTAATTCAGGCATCCTGAAGTCGAGTATGATGTCAAAATTGTCTATTTCTCATAATAAGAAAAATTACCTTCAGGGCCCGCGTCTTTCATGATATTTCTAAACCAAAAAAAAACAACAACAACAAAAAAAACACAACACTTAGGCTTCAAAATTGAAATACTCTTTCACCTTTCACTTAGCAATTGTTCATCCACTGCAGGATGCAGGCCTCCGATAATGAGTTACATTCATTTCGGTCTGATGCTTTCCTTATCCATGAAGTTCTTTGTCAGGAACGAGGTGAGTCAGGATATGGGGAATATAGCTCTCGACTGCCCGAGAGGCCGACTCACACTCGGACTATCACTCAAAAATAAACAAAGTAACACGACAATAACTTTTGGTCAGGCCTGAAGGGCCATATACATGTAATTATAAATTCGACTGCATAAAATAATGATAGGTATTGCATTCACTAGGGCAACTGCAAAATTCAAATATTCCTAAATAAGTAGGATATATAAAATATACCAGTATTCGCTTTTCAATGGCGACTGCAAGAACTTACGGTTTCTCAATGGGGAAAACCGGTATGGAAAATTTCAAATCATTCAGTCTCGATAGAAAACAAATAGGAATGGCATATAAATCATCAAATGAATGAATGGTTCATAATGCACAGAAGCGCTCACTAAACAATTCGATATAGTAAATCAACTTTAGTTGGTAACAATTTCACTCTAATAATTCCAAATATGAATGTTACGCTCCGCTCAGCTTAAGAGCACAAATCAACAGCTACTAATTATTATCTCTAAGATTACTTCTATGCTCTAATGTTCAGTCACTATATTTCACGAAAAACTGGTCTCCTCATACAATAGTTCCTGGCAAACACACTGCAAATTCATGTAGACACCTTGGAGACTCTCAGGCAAAGATTTAAGTTGGCCAAACGTACCATTACCTCGCTCACAGACCAGGTGAGCGAGAATCACGAATATCGCTGTATGCACACTATAGTCTGGTGCATCGAGACTGGAGCTTCCTCGCTATACTATCAGTTCTCTCAATAGTACGAGCTCGCTGTCTATGTCTTCTCCTACTCAGGTGGGAGGCCGCACCGGAATCCGGCATTTGGCCAATGCTCTCAAATATGAATCCGCAGGGGAATGGTGCGTGTCTGTTTTTATATCCCTGGTGGTTGCCATGAGTCTCTCCTCTCATTGGTCGACCCGGCCCTAGCTACAACATACCAAGTTTGTTTTACTGTTTAAGGTAACTAAATGGTATACTTCGTCTAAGGGTTAACCAATTATTTAAAATTTGTGCTCCCACGCCTAAACTAACAACTCCCCTCTTATCCCTATTCTTTCCACGTTTCACGGGCTCGAAGTTCGTGAACTCGTTAACACTTACCCAGTTAAATGAAGGCCATCAGTTAAAACATTCCATGCTCGCCAAAAATAACCAGCTCACGGACTGACAAAAAAAAAAAGAACTCACCCTACGGCTCGTGACATTCTTCCTCTCTGTTTTATGTCGACATGCCATCTTCTTCCTAGTTGTCCACTTGTTCTTCTTCCTGTCTTTGGTTGCCATTCAGTGCAGCGTTTTTTCCACCTATTGACATTGATCCTTCCCACATGTCCAGCCCAATCCCACTTTTTAAAGTAGCGTGAATTTCATTATTTCCGTTACTGCTCTTTGTCTGCCTATTTCAGCATGAGGGATTTTATCTTCCAGTCTGATGTTGAGCATTTGGAACCCCTTTGCAATTGTGAAAATAATCAAACTACTGGACATGTGATTTCTTAGGATAAACGTAATAATAACTGGCCGGAAAAGATCAAAGGAGTTTGCCACTGTGTGAAAAGTAGAAATCCCGAAAAAAGAAAAATCTAAAGTCATAGAAAATCTGAGTCTTCATGAGAAAAATCTCGGCATTAATTACTGATGGCAAGGCTTTCACAACAGGTCTCTCATGGCAAGTGTGTCCAGTAATATGAGAGCTTAAAGTTCGAAAATCTGACAAAAACGTTGATTGAAAAGGTAGTTCAGAAAAAGAAAAGACATGAAATAATTGCTTAATTTTGTCATCGATCGACCATGGGCTCGGTTAAATACTTAGTGCATTCTTGTGCGCTCGTGATTTTGATTGAGTGTGGTGTGACGCAGACAATGAGCCCAATCTTGGCATGACGGTAGTCATTGGCAACGGCCACTGAGAGGTGCAGTTTTTTCAGCATCGTGCATTCGTTGGTCAGAGCTGGTTGAGTTCCAAACCGTCATCTGGCCGGGACTCGCATATAAAGAGCTATAGCTAACTTCGGGGCAATCATAATAAGTGCATCCACTACTATGAAGTGTTGTAATATTTCAACAAAAACAAAAACAAAAAATTATTTCCAAAATTAAAATCTTGCCAAGTTTTTTTTTTTTGTTGATTACAAGCATGCCTTGGCTCTGTCGAAATGAATTAGAAAATACCAATACAGGACAATGTCGCGATGTGGGTTACATGGGGATATTTCGACTGACACTCTTTCGAGGTCCGCTCCCACAATCGACGAACACACAAAAATAAATACTTGCACTCTAGAAACTAAATAAATCAATTGCTTTCAATTTTAGCAGAACTGTAGAGCAGTTTAATTACAGGAATTAATGTAACAAATATAATTATAAATATATATATCAATTCAAAGGCAACTGAATCTAACTAATGGAACTACAGCTTTTATAAAGACTAACGAATTCAATCTAACTACTTGCAGGTCATATGAGTTATATGGCAAATAGAATCCGCGCACGTGGCGACGGATATAACAGTTTAAATTCTATTAATTCAATGAGACATGTTATGATGTGGACATTTCCTCTAGACACGCCATGGAGAATGCTTGTACAACCATGCGTTGTCTGGCGGTAGCTCTGAAACTGTCTTCAAAAGTAAGTAGAACGGTTCACTTTCATCATTACAAATTAGTATAGACTCTCACCATGCGGCTCTCACTGGGAGTGAGAGCGCTGGATGTAAACGCTGTGGGTTTATATCAAACCAAGTAGCTTAGGCTCTGGAGCTTTAAATTAGGCCCCTCACAATGGACTGCTCAACTGCGTCTCCATGTCCCTCATCTGGCTGAGGACTATCGCCGTCCACCTCGTAAATGGATTTTCTACATGTGGCCCAGAACTAAGTTCTGTATGGCCTTAAATACTGGACTGCATCTGCAGCTTACCGTCTAACTCCTGGATTGTGATTGGTGCAACCACTTCTAGCTCAGCTGCCGAACTGAGTTATTTTAAGTAACAGCCCTACGCAACGACCTTGGGTCGACATCAAAGGTCGAATTACTTCAATACAATATAATATAAATTTTATAGCAATAAATTCTTAACATGTTCAAAACCCCGAGCTTTTACTCTGGATCACGGTTTTTCTGTACGTCAACAGACGTCTCAATAACATTTAATTCCTACTCACCCCTTCCCTCTTTACTACCCCTAGTTCAAAACACGAGATACAACAAGTGCTCAGTCATGCACACCTACGCTGTCCCTCTATCCTTCCCCACCTTCTGTCTATCTATCAGGGAAAAAACTGTTCAAAACACATTGTTTACGAGACCAGCTCAAGGCCAAGTTATGCTGGCTCGTACAATAATTACGTTTCTAAAAATTACTTACTGCTCTCGCAAAAATTTACTCTTATGAATTAAATCTGGTCTTGACACATCCCCCACCCCAGTGAAAACTTAGGGTTTGAACGACACAATGTGTACTAAAGTCATTAAGTCAGAATACATTTGGAAGCCATATGGAAAAACTATAGCGTTAACTGAAAGTCATGAAAAAAATTGTTGAGAACGTGCATTCTGAAGGACATATGCGACGTTCTATAATATATGTGGTAATTGTGTATAGTGTAATATATGTAATGTAACAATATCGTTACAATTAAAGTGATAACCTATTTCACAAAGACATACTGTAAAGACTTAAAATATTGAGCATCTAGCTCATAGCTTCACTGAGCGTAATTATGACATATATAACATGTACAAACAATGGTTAATCTAACGTAATGGTATCCTGGCAGCAGTAGGTCTGGTCCCTTGGTTTGCCATTTCCTCATCTCATTGACCCGCAGACAAAGGCGTCAAGGTTGTCTGGAACTCAGGTCTTGGTCAGAATGGACGCTAGTGGATAAAGGAATCACATAAATTTTGAGAAAGTATGCCCATAACTTGTAGGACAAATAATGTGAAACCATCCACGGTCTCCGAATAAGGTGAAAAATGCTCAACCTCAATGTTTACAGACTATATAATGATACTAAATTAACCGGGACAACACATCGGCTTGTAGATTATCATTCCCAGGTATAGCTCTAATGGTAAATTTGTATTCCTGGAGCGCAAGGCTCCATCGGGTAAGTCGCGCATTTCTCGCTCTGTTCGACTTGAGGAATAGTAATGGACGATGATCCGTTTCAATTATAAATTCGGACATTAATAAGTATCGAGAAAATGCATCGACCGCGTAAACAATCGCGAGACACTCACGTTCGATAATCGCATATCGAGTCTCTCTATCAAGTAGCTTCCGGCTTGCGTAAAAGCACGGACGTAAGGAACCTTCATGCTCTTGGAGCAACACGGCGCCGATACCTTTATCCGACGCATCTGTACGGACGACGAAGGTCTGGCGAATATCTGGTAAAACAAGCAGGGGGAAAGTAGAAAATAAATTCTGAATAGTCTGAAGGGCATCAGCGCACTGAGGCGTCCAGACGACTTTATTTGGAAAATTCTTCCTCGTTAGATCAGATAACGGGGCTGAAAGGGAAGAAAAGTTTGGTATGAACTTCCTGTAGTAATTCAAAAGTCCCAACAAGCTACGGACTTGTTTTTTAGTTTTAGGGGGTTGAAGTTTCAAAATAGTGGATATTTTGCGATTGTCTGGAGTCTGAACCCCGCGGGTTATGGTATGACCCAAGAAGTTTATGTGGGAATAGCCCAAGAAGACCTTACTGGGCCTCGCGGTAAGGCCAGCTCGGCGAAGAGTGGCAAAGACTTCACGAAGGGCCATCAAGTGGCCAGCCCAATCGGTCTGAAAAATACATATATCATCGAAGTAGGATAACACGCAGCGCAGTTCATTTAATAAGATGTTCATCATGCGCGCGAAAGTTGCTGGTGCAGTAACCAGTCCAAAAGGCATATATTTCCATTGCATTAAACCCAAAGGGGTTTGAAAGGCTGTATACTGTTTACTATCCTCTTCGAGAGGAATCTGCCAATATCCTTTGGATAAGTCTATTTTAGAGAAGATAGTGGCGTTAGATAACCGCGCGAAAAGGTCCTCCTGATTGGGAATGGGTTCCGCATCATAGATGGTAATAGCATTGAGCTTTCTATAGTCAATGCAGAAGCGCACGGTATCGTCTTTCTTCTTGACTAACACAATGGGCGAGCAATAAGGGCTTGTAGACCGCTCTATTACGCCTAATTGTAACATTGCACGTACCTCGGTGATTATTGTTTCGTGAGCGTGCAGCGGGTACGGGTACGGTTTTACAAAAACAGGCACGTCTGTCTGGAGACGGATTACATGTTGGACTAAAAACGTACAACCGGGCAGGTCAGTGAACACTGTCGCAAATTCTTGGAGCAGGTCCGTAAGGTCCTGTTTTTGAGACGGCGTAAGCTCATCACTGATATTAATATCACTGATGCTCTCGGAGGCTTGTAATATGGGCAAGGATCTGTCGATACTTAACGGGTCCTCGTCGTCGACAGTAACTAAAGCCGCGTTGGCCCTTGCGATGACATGAACGGAGTCGCCTCGACGACGATCATCGCTAGGCAGGTACTTTTTGAGCATATTAATATGGAATACTTTTTGCTGCCCGCGGATGTCTATCAAGTAATTGACTCTGGAGAGTCTCTTTTGGACTCTATATGGTCCCTTCCACGTTAGAAGGAGTTTATTTTGCGTTTGAGGCAAAAGTACAAGTGTCAGATCTCCGACGGTTAAGGCGCGCATTTGGGCGCCCTGATCGCGATAAAATTTTGAAGAACTCGCTCTAGCGCATGCAAATTGCAGAGCGGTTTTGCATGCATTAATAATTCGTTGTCGGAGATCGACAACATATTGATACGCGGAGCGCGTATCATAATCATCGGTTTCCGAACCGGTGAACAATTGACTAAGAATGGCCATCGGGCCACGTGGTTTACGTCCGTATAATAGACAAGGTAATAATATTTCGGCCACATCATAGTGACAGGAGGTTCAAATTTGTCACTGACGCTAGGATCACAAAAGAATAAACCAGAACTAAATATGGACGTTCAAACAATGGAATGATCGGCTACTCAAAACTTTGATAAATGGGAACGAAAGCAAAAGTAAGCAGGGAGAAAATATGGACAAATGAAGGTGAATGTGGTTACTGGGATTACAAACATAACTGTGGTACGGGCAGTTTTTTATGACATTGCCTTCCCCCCCCCCCCCCCTTTCTATGCAGGAATATTGTTTATTTGATGAACCTTAGCCCACACATTGAATGCCTTGCTGAATTATCGAAAACAGTGGTTATCAACCTTTTTCAGGACCCCAAAGTTTCTTCCATTACCCCAACAACCCTCCCCCCCCCACCCCCCCCCCGCCCGCCCGCAACCTTACTCCTACAAATTATACAACCAAAGGTACACCATATTATAATGTTAGTGTTTTTTTATGATGCTTGGCCTACTAATTATTCAGATATTGTAAACAAAAATAGAAAATATCCGATATCAAATGCATCAACAATTGGCTGAGGCGGTTCAAATCGTCCATGGGCATAATTGTACTGTTAGCGTGTCAGTGACTTTCTCGTGGGGTCTGTGCTATGGTCAGCGATGTAGTATCGGTGTTCATGTGAAGCAAACACAGATCACCCTCTTGCACATCTGAAACGCGTTTCTCCGTTTTTAAAAATGTCTTCACTCCACATTCTAATCTATCATTTTCCTATAAAATCCGAAACACGTTGGGAACAGGCAAGGCCTTCCAGGAGAATAGGCGTTTTGGTTTTTTATCCAGCAAACGCTGTAGTCCTGTTGTCTGAAAATGACTTGACCATCGTCGGATTCCTGGAAATTTAGCAATTCTTCTTGCAAATGCCTGATCGTCATAGGTGCATAGTAACCATTCGGTTCTTAGTTCACTCATGGACACGTAGATCTCGCAGGACTTGACATTGCCTTTTCATGATATTGATTATGACTTGACCAATTTGAGTAAAGTGAACGATTCACCCCCTGTTTCCACAAGTCCAGCTTGACACAGAAAGACGACAGGATATAGTTTGCCTTAATTAGATTGGTCTTGTTACCACTAAAGTTATTTTTAAAAACTTGGTAAAAAACAAGTGTTAACATGCAGGCATCTTCTGTATTTCTCTCTCCAGGCTGGCATGCCGAGTCCTTTTGCTAAAAAAAAAATTCGGCACTGACTCAAACAGCTCCAAAACCCGACAAGTCAGTTACTCAATGACAAAAACCAGATATCTGTAAACAGAAGACGTCGCTTCAATGTTTCATTATTCTCAATACACGCGGCGAGAAGGCCAGCCATCTTTATTTTGAAGAAGTTTTACTGTCATCCCACCATTGATGGGTGCTCCATCTGTTGCAATTGAAATTATGTTGATCATCGACATGGTCTTCTGTCTAAAGTAATCCTTCACCTGTTAGCATTTAGATCTATTATTATTTTACTGAATGGTCGTGAAAATTGACAGGATTTGTTTTTTCCAACAATGGACATAAAATTGGTTTGATACTGAAAAAAAAAGAAATTGTAGCAAGATAATTATTGTGCAAAACTACAATCCCTAGTTAAGAAAATATGAATTCGCTATCCCCCCGCCTCCTCTCCATCTCCCCCTTTCGTCGTTTTCTTCCCCCTGTCGGACCACTTTTATTGTAAACTCGCCTCGGGGGTTGGGAAGAGGGTGACCTTAACAACCACTGATATAAAACACGGAAATCTGATTTTAAAAAAAAGTTTTCAAATAAATGTCAAAACATGGGTACTAACTTTAAAAAAAAAAAAAAAGTATACATTATATTTACTGTATTATTTGATGCTAATTCAGGAAATGTTCTTAACCCTCCAGGCCCTATGTGATACACATACATTTATCACTCTGCTGCAGTTACCATATGGACTCAAGTCGAGAAAAGTTATTTTTAGTAATATCTACAGCATTACACCAGCTTAACTAAATGGTCAAGAAAATCCCTTAATTAGGCCCCAAAGACCAAACTTATCACAAAATCTGTTGTTGTTTTTCCCCACCGGCAGAAATGGTTCTGGGCATACAGAGTTAAAGAACAATGGGCACCAGGTGACACGAATAATTAGTGATTAACATGCAGAACATCAGTCTAGAATAGGTCACTTTCTGGATCACGTCTGGACATTGGAAAGTCAGAAAAATCGCTGAAAGCCTGAACTGCCCCAAACAATGCTGGAAAAACCACACATAAATACATCTTCTATAGTAATATTGTTATAGCCTTTAGTCTCTGGAAGCTGAAATGCCGTACACCCAAGGCACAGTATTTGAGTTTTGGCACCAAACAATATTTTCAAGACTTTTCACTCTTCACACGTCTAATGTAAGTTAATACATTTTATAGCTCTACAATAAAACTGAAACACAGTACTGAAATTCTATTTAAATTTTGAACTAGATTATAATTATGTTTCAAATTACATCAAAGTCAATGTTGAGTGAAGAAACTGCTCAAAGCTCGCTATACATCTCCGGGACATGAGAAGTGATCAGGTCCTGGTAGTTTCTCACATATAAGTCTTTTGGCGGATTTAGGAATTGGTATCCTTGGTGGGGGGCGTGGGGGGGGGGGGGACAAGGGAATGGGAGGGAAAGCAAGTATCAAAATAGACATGGGATACACAACAGTAATAATGAACAGAACAAAAATTAATGTAATTTATTCTTGCTTCAGGCGTTCCTGCATCTCTGCATCTGTATATATATGATGCAGCAATATTCGATGTCGTCAGTGGTGCTCGCTCCTGACATTTTTGCAGTCTCATGTGTCTGTTTGCGATGTGACCACCACGCTATTATTTTCTTCACGGTGTACCCAAATGCGAGACTTGCTAAACAACCTGCCGCCTGCCAAAGAATCTCCTGCAAGAGCGGTGTTGCTAAGGTTGCCCCTATTCCTTGCTTAGATTTTAAAATAAAGACAAAAAAGATGCAACATGTTTAACAAACAGTAGCAAAGTTAACAAAGTAAAATGATTAAGAAGAAAGCGAAATATTATTATGGAGTCTCGTGATTCTTTATATTTTTTTAAACAAGAAGCCGCAGAAAAAGAGAGAGCGAGACAGAGAGAGAGAGAGAGATAGAAAGAGAGAGAGAGAGAGATTGAGAGAGAGAGAGAGGAAAGAGGGAGATGAAAGAGAGGATTGAGGGGGAGAGAGAGAGAAGTTGATATAGAATAAAATAACTAAAGACATTTGATCTATAGAAACAAATATCCACGTACATTTAAAAATAAATTGGCAATTTTCTCTTTTTTTAAAAACAATTATCGTGTTACTATCTTAATGAAGAATATTATCGGGTGTTACTTCTGTCATGCATACACCCATAATGATTGAAATTTCTTCAATAGCGGACAATCGTTTCACATCACGTAACATAGTACATTGCACATTTCGGTTTTGCCCAGATTCAGCACGGGTGGACAACACCTCTCCCCTTTTATCATTTCTTCCTGGATTCCAAGCCATCATTTCTTTTTTCATGCGTCATGACACAGGAAAATGTTCTAGGATGGTACGAGTTAGATCTCACACACATCAAGTTTACAGTAGACCTTACTTACCAAAGTTATCGACACAACGGTGCACTGGCAGTTGCTGTATCTCACTGCTACAAGTTCAGACAGTGTCCTGAGGAAATTCAAAACGAGAAAAACTGAATATTATTACCCCTATGGCTATGGTAAATAGTTGCAAGACGGCACAAAAAAGAGAAAGTGTCAAAACTGGCGCTCATAATAACTATAAATGTGTCCTAAACTGGAATATAATTATTGTTATGAGATTGTGCGGAAGTTGTAATGAAGATGACTTTCACGAGACATTTTCTTGCAGAAAAGTCATAAATATAAGTAAACAGTTTTTTCTGTCCTGGCTAGTTGCCAGACCAAGCATGTACACATACATTTTCTGTCATCGATGCACGATAAAGAAATACATTTGTTTAAACTAGTTTACCATAAAGTACTAAACGAATACAATAATGTCGCCCTGTGACTTCTCCTGGTGAGGTGCGAAAACGGAATTCTTCTTGATGCGAAAATGTAGATCTTAGTGATTGTTTCATGTAGGCTCGTGTTAGGGGGGACGTAATCTACTTACAAAGTCAAATAGAGAAAATACAGAGTTATGTTCACTGTTGAGCTCTAGATTTCTGTGTAAATCAATATGTCCCCCCTTAACAGCAGCTTTTCATGAATATAAAATTTGCGTCAGATAAAGGTGGGGAAAAGATGGGGATGGGAGGGGGGTTAAAAGATAATAACTCTTCCGGGCAATATCAATATCAATCAAATTATATCTATTATTATAAAAGTGAACTTTGGAGGCTATGTTAGCCTACTCCTCTGTTAATACTTAGCCCACACGCTTCAAATTTTACAGACCTCGACAGCATCTACATACCCAGGTTTTCGTCACATAAAACATACGAAAACTGATGTACCCGAATTTTTCAAAATAGATTTTTTCGGTCATTCTATTTTGATCCACCATTTTGAGTGAACCGGAAGAATGATACCATTTTGACGCGCCGACTGAACGCGAAAGTTTGGTGCCGCACCAAGAAACGAAACCGATCGTAATTAAATAAAATAATTATGTGTGAAATTGTGGTGTAACAGTAAGTTCTATTAGTCATAGCATAGAATCCAAATCCCGTTTCAATGTAGCCTAGATCTAGATATATATGGTTGCGCAAAGTACATGGAAAATTCGCAAGATATATCTTGCGCGGGTCGGCTAGTTTTAATATAAATAAGTGTATAAATTGTACTAAGCAGCAAAGAGCATGATTTTCAGCGGTGAAGACAGTAGTGGCCTTGGGGTTCAGACTGAGGCATTCGGTTTTGTCATCTGCACTTAAGAATGCGGAGGTTCGTGCCGAATCGTGCTCTTTGGAACCGTCTGTATAAAAAGGACTGTGATCCGGGTATGATGACCAGGTGCGTTCTGTGCCGTTCTTTCTTTTGGGTCATTTCAAATCGCGCTTGCGTCATTCTTCTGTGTATTATTTTGGATTGGCCGCAAGGCCTACAATAAATTTGAACGCCATCGTTGCTATTTTTAAGGGTTGATGGACCGGAGGACTTGCAGGGGGGGGGGGGGCTCCCATGTGGTGTCACAACTTTCAATAAATGATTTAATTAATATAAAGAGCGAAGTTCCCTACTGTGTCTGGATAATTTGTTATTTTTGAATCATCTGAATAAAATTGTCCCGTATTTACCATCTTAAATACCCCAGCGTAATGCTAGGTAGGTGTACCCAGAAAGAGTCCATATTCCACATTAAGCCTTACAAAACGGATTATTGATAGATTGTGGCTTGATCTTGAGCGAAAATCTTCACCCTTTGTAAAAAAGAAATATATATAATACATATATATATATATGTATAGAAGTAGCATTGTTGAATTAACAAAAAAAAAATACTTTGTAATAAAATGTGCAAAACACTAAAACATGTGTTCATCTTGAGTGAGAAAAAGATCAGTCGGTAATCGTCTACTACATGGTACTTATATGTTGGAGAGTGTGTGTAAAGGGGGAGAGGGTAGCAGTGGGCTATCCACACAGTACAATGGGATGCCTGTGAGAAAGCCTGGTATTCTGCAAATTAAAATGACAGTTTGCGGGGACTATTTGACTGTTTCTTTAGGAGCAGAGCCTGCACTTGATGCATATGAATTTAATTCTACACCTCATTCTAATCATAAAATATATATAAAACTTAAAGTCTTAATTTATTACTGTAATGGAACAGAATAGTAAGTATATTTTAGAGAACCCTTCCCCCACCCCCACCCCCATCCCTTCACCCCACGTACGCTTTTCATAAGCCGGGGTTAACTCACCCCCTCCCCTTCTCTCCTTTCTAACTCCCACCCCTTTGCGAGAGCACTCACTTTAGCAGAGTCATTTAGGACTTTAAAATGTCTTTGAATTGTTCACATTGTGGTCAAGGCACCAAACATTTTCGTGTAAACAGTGTGCTTCAAAATAATTACAGAAAATGTGATATAGAACCACTCTGAGAGATCTCAAAAACAGGACAGGAACCGCAGGAAGTTGACAGAATGTTTTAATGGGCATGCTTAAAACAGGATCGCCGCCAAGTCTACACACAGCACCACATTGCCATACAGCGTTGAGTCATCAAAATATCGTCCGGATGTTTAGAGCGGAATGAAAAGATCTGTCCTTCCTATTTCAAAAACTATACTATGTGACCATTCTTAAAGAAACGTAAGCTCAGTCTGTTAATTACAAAAAATAAATAAATGTGGGCTGCCAGCAAAGTTTGGGACAAGGCTAACAGGTGGAGAAAATTGCTTAGGTCATAAAGCCCCACATTAAATAAATAAAAGAAAAAAAAAAGAAATAATGCAATAAACTCCAAAAGAATTACTCCTTTTTCATTTTTGTTCGAATATAATGTTTCTTTTGTTTTTGGCCACATTGTAGCTTTGTCTCTGTTTTTTTTATTTTCAGTTTCTTTGAAAAATACCTCAGAAACCCATCAAGCCAGAGTATTTCAAAGTAAGAGACAGAAAGAGAGAGAGAGAGGGAGGGAAAAGTTTGCAGTACAATTTGGTGTAGACGAGATTTTCTAGTGGCTCCAGGACAGGATCAGAATATAAAAGCAGCAATGAATTCTCACTAGATATAAAATACAAGCAATAAACGTAAGTTTATAATAGATTTTATTGTTCTGTGTCTTTGTTTCAGGTAAACAGTTTTTCTTATGTGTAATTATATATAGACTCTACATATTACTGTAATATTTCTATTTTAAAAAAAAAGAAAAAAATCCAAAATTAATTCCAAAATTAAAATCTTGCCAACTTTTTTTTTGTTGTTGTTGTTGAATACAAGCATGGCTCTGTCGAAATGAATTAGAAAATACTACTACAGTACAAGATAATAGTTTGACAACATCATGGTGACAGAAGGTTCAGATTCAAGTTTATCACTGACGCTAGGATCACAAAAGAATAAACCAGAACTAAATATGGACGTTCAAAGGATGGAATGATCGGTTACTCAAAACTTTGATAAATGGGAACGAAAGCAAAAGTAAGCTGGGAGAAAATATGGACGAATGAAAGTGAATGTGTATACTTGATAACACATGCAACTGTGCTCTGGACACTTTATTATTACATTATACATGTAACTGTGCTCTTTGAGGTTTATTATGACACTACACACGTAACTGTGCTCGGGGCAGTTTATTATGACATTACACGCGTAACTGTGCTCTGAGCAGTTTATTACGACACTACACACGTAACTGTGCTCGGGGCAGTTTATTATGACATTACACACGTAATTGTGCTCTGGGCAGTTTATTATGACATTGCACACGTAACTGTGCTCAGGGCAGTTTATTATGACATTACACACGAACCTGTGCTCTGAGCAGTTTATTATGACATTACACGTAACTGTGCTCTGGGCATTTTATTGTGACATTACACACATAACTGTGCTCTGTGCAGTTTATTATGACATTACACACGTAACTGTGCTCAGGGTAGTTTATTATGACATTAGACACGTAACTGTCCTCTGGGCAGTTTATTATGACATTAAACACGTAAGTGTGCTCGGGGCAGTTTATTATGACATTACACACGTAACTGTGCTCTGGGCAGTTCAATATGACATTACACACGTAATTCTGCTCTGGGCAGTTTATTATGACATTGCACACGTAACTGTGCTCAGGGCAGTTTATTATGACATTACACACGAACCTGTGCTCTGAGCAGTTTATTATGACATTACACGTAACTGTGCTCTGGGCATTTTATTGTGACATTACACACATAACTGTGCTCTGTGCAGTTTATTATGACATTACACACGTAACTGTGCTCAGGGTAGTTTATTATGACATTATACACGTAACTGTCCTCTGGGCAGTTTATTATGACATTAAACACGTAAGTGTGCTCGGGGCAGTTTATTATGACATTACACACGTAACTGTGCTCTGGGCAGTTCAATATGACATTACACACGTAATTCTGCTCTGGGCAGTTTATTATGACATTGCACAGGTAACTGTGCTCTGGGCAGTTTATTATGACATTACACACGTAACTGTGCTCTGTGCAGTTTATTATGACATTACACGCGTAACTGTGCTCGGGGCAGTTTATTATGACATTACACACGTAACTGTGCTCTGGGCACTTCATTATGACATTACACACGTAATGGTGCTCGGGGCAGTTTATTGTGACATTACACACGTAACTGTGCTCTGGGCAGTTCATTATGACATTACACACGTAACTGTTGTCTGGGCAGTTTATTGTGACATTACACACGTAACAGTGCGTGGGGGGGGGGATGGGCGGGGGGTTGGGGAGGATCACTGTCACGAGTGGAGTGAGCGATAGTTAATAATTACGGGGGGAAAGGAGGAGAGTAAAATTAACGCACGTAGACAAGTAAGTTAAGCGTGCATGTTGTGAATAGTGGGGGGTCTGAATGAGGCGAAAGCGCTGTATTACTATCACTGCAAGTTAGAAGGTCCTACTGAACGGACGCTAGTAAGAGCCCAGCGGGCGAACATAAAGGGAGCAGTCGGAAGACGGATGAGAGTGTTTTTCCAGTGATGACTGGTAGGTAGAACGTTGATTGATAATTATGATTGATGTATTATATTCGTCTATTACCATGATGTAAATAAGCATATGTGAGGAATGTGGAAGTCCTTGATATTGGATATAGCAATGTGCGCCATGAGCGATAGATGAAAGTGAGTTCATGGATTTGTAGCACGAGTGAGTAGTGTGTACTCCGATGGAGGTGTGTTACCGTAAGATGTTTGGTGAGTGAAAGTTGAACTATTGTGTGTACGCTTCATGGGTTGTAAGGAGAGGTGGAGTGAATAGAAATGGTAGGGTATTATACCAAGGTAATGTTATTCTTGTAGGTGTCGGGGACGGGCCGAAGAGCCACCTCGATGAGCACAGGGGATAGGCCAGCATAGGGCCGGAGGCCACACATAGGCCAGAAGTGAGGCTGTCGGTGCAGGACAGTAGAGGCACATAAAGTTGTGGCAGTCAGGCCACGGACAGGGACGTAGATATGAGCGTGAATGTGATAATGTACTATTGCCCTGTTGATGGGCTATTGAAATGATAATGTACTATTGCCATGTTGATGGGCTATTGAAATGATAATGTTCTATTGCCCTGCTGAGGTGCTAGTGGAATGCTAAGGTGTATGACAATAGGAAGGTGATATTGAGAAACTGCGGTGCCAGTGAATTATTAATGTGCTATTAAGACCCTGAGGGGAGAGGCTGAGGCCGAAGTGCCTTTAGGAAGTAACTACCGGGTTGTGGATCCGAGGAAGAGTGCATGTGAGAATAAGGCCGTTGTACGGCAGTTAATTTCAATAATATAATGTATGTAATTGCGCTATTATCTGTATAAGTATGTTTAATAAATGTGTGAGTCTGATGGGTTGTTCTGTTAAGTGTTAAACTTGTTCGTTCGTGATTGTTGTCCTGTCATAACTTATTACATCTCCCAGTCTGGGATTTGTGACATTGGGGCTCGTCCGTTGTGACACGTCCATTTTCGCAATATTTAGTTGTAGTTAGTTAGTAGGTATTTTTCAGTGGGCATTTGTTACTTTAGTTTTGTCCACGTAATACTTATCTTGTGGTAGGAATTTGTGTTGTCTTTGTTCGTGGGATGAATGGAAATTTCATGATGATATGATTTATGTATATTGATGAATATGTATTGATGCATGTATTGCTATAAATATGTACTAATGTGTACTTAAACTTTCAGAGAGACAGTGTGTGTGCGTGCAGCCTGAGGAGACAAGCAGCCAGAGCTCCGATTAAGGGGAGCACTTAAACTCATAAGGCTGAAAGTTAAGTGAAACTGAAATTTTGTACCCTGGATTGAGGGCTGTCTGTTCTTCTGTCTTTTTCCGCTGTTTTTCTGTTTTTGTCGTAATCGATTATACGGGCGGTGGCGCGGGTTTGCTGTGGTGAACTTGGTTTATCCTCTTCGGGAGGTGGGCTAAACTTGGAACCGCGTTCATCACAGTGAACAGTTCTATAGGGACCTGTAATTTTGTTTAGTTGTAGCGTCGATATCTTCTCTGTTCTGCAGGAAGACGTATTCTCTTGTCCCTCTTTCTTCCCTATCTGTAGATACGTTCTTTTTTTTCAGACTCTGTTCTTGTTCGTACCTTGTAGTGTAATCGGCGTAGTTAGGTTGCATTTTTTTCCATTATATTTTCTTTTTTAGGTCTTTGTCCTAGTCTGGTTCGTTGTCCTTGACGTACTTGTGGTCCTTCTACTGAATTTCCTTATTCTTGTCTTTTCTACTCTTTTTTATTATTAATAGTGCAGTACATTTTATGAATATAGAATTAGTTAGGAAGTAGGTAAATTTCTGAATTGTATTTGAGACAATTGGGTATTGTTATATCTGGTGTGATCTCAGGTCTCTGGTCGTGTCGTTAGTGATCATACCGACAGGTTAGCCGTTTTTATAATACATACCATAACCATAAATCTGTGAAATGGCGGAACTCCAACAATTAATGAAGTTGGGTAAGGAACTTGGCCTTGAGGGAGAAGAGCTACGCGGCTGGATTAAAGAACAGCAGGCGGATTTGCGCGATGAGCGTGCTAAAGATAGAGAGAGAGAAAAAGAGGCTCAAGAGCGTCAACGAGAAAAAGAGGCTCAAGAGCGTCAACAAGAAAGAGAGGCTAAGGCTCAGGAGAGGGAGTTAAAGTTAAAGGAGATAGAAGCTCAAGAGCGGGAGACAGACGCGCGAGTAAGAATCGCGGAATTAGAACTCAAGAAGAATACGCCAACAGAAACAGTTGAGCGGCAGGTACACAATAAAGGTGGCGTTAGGATTAAGCTCCCTACGTTCGACGACCGGAAGGACGACATAGACGCCTTCCTTTACAGGTTCGAACTGAACGCACAATTGCAATGGGGGGAAAATAAGGAATTATGGTCCACGTACCTGGCGTCTCTATTGCAGGGGCGAGCGTTAACCTACTTTAAAGAGCTACAGCGCGAAGATGTGCAAGATTACGATAAGCTGAAGGCTTTGCTGCTTCGCCGATTTGCGCGTACCGAGGAATATTTCCGGGAGCAGTTTAGGCGAGCACGTGCGGATACCAGGGAGGACTTTGCTGCCTTCGTCGCGAGATTGACGGAATATTTCGCGAACTGGGTAGACTTGGCGCATGTTGGCGCGGATTTTACTAAATTAAAAGACCTAATGATCCGTGACCAGCTGTACGCGTCGTGCCATAAAGATCTGGTGGCTTTCCTGAAAGAAAACGAACCCGCGACGGTGCAGGAGGCGTCTAAGTTGGCGGAAGCATACCGTACGGCACATCCGTCCAAACCAGTGGCGAGGGCGTACGTCCAAGATGCTGGGTACGTCGCCGTTGTCGAGGGGTCGCCGACAGGACATAATTAAAGACAGGTCGCGTCAGCGTGGTGCCTATAGTGGGCAAGCCCAGGGGCAGCGTAGGGGCTATCACCAATCACCGGCATATGGATCCGGTAAGTTTGACCGAGCAGGAGGGCTAGGTCGCGGTAATGGCCGGGGGCGATTTGTGACCTTTGCCGATGACCGACGGCATAGGGACTTTAGTTCCGGTCGCGATGGGTCACGGGGACCCAGGCCTAATGCAGCACTGGGAGCGGAGTGTTGGACTTGCGGACGCGTGGGTCACTTTTCACGCGAGTGTAGGGCCGCGAAGTGTTGGAACTGCGGAAGAGCAGATCACATCAGCGTGAATTGCCCTGCAGGTAGGATAGCGGCGAACGTGGACAGTAGCTCCAGTCCATGTTCCCCTAATAAATTTCATCATGCGGCTGCGTGTGTTACATCGGACAACGGAGGCAGACAGTATTCTAAGTGTCCCAGTTGTGAGAAGTTATTATCTTCCGGTGTTTTACCTTGTAGGAGAAAGATCCCCGTTATAAATTCATGTCATACAGGAGGTGGTCTAAGGGTCTATCCGGGGTTTGTTGGGGACGAACCGGTCTCGGTTTTACGAGATACAGGATCTACCGTTGTGGGAGTGCATAGGGACTGCATTCGGGATTCACAGCTTACAGGTGAGACTGTCCCGTGCATCCAATTTTCGGGGGCCATTGAGAAATTACCCATGGCAAGAATAGTGATAGATACACCTTTCCTTAGCGGGAAAGTCGAAGCATTCGTTGGTTGCTTTCCATGCGCCCAGCTCATCATTGGTAATGTATCTCGGGTAGGTTCCCCTTCTGAGGAGAATGTGCAGGCATGGTCGCAATCAAAAGGTATTGACTTTTGTGCCGCAGTCGAGACACGTCGACAGGTAGCTGATAAGGATAAGATTAGACCTTTGGCGACGCCAGCGGTCAACCTAGATATCACGCCAGAGCGCTTGGCGAGATTACAAAGGGAGGATCCATCATTAAACCCATGTTTTGGGGAAGCGCGAACCGAGAAAACAAGGAAATATAAGAACGGCTCGTCTTCCTTTGTAATTCAGGCGGGCATTCTGTTCCGTAAGTATGTAACGGTGGCCTCCATTTTAAAGCAGGTCGTTGTGCCAGCGTTGCTGATCGCAACAGTTTTGCATTTGGCACATGATGTCCCATTAGCGGGTCATATGGGGATAGCTAGAACCAAAGAAAGGGTTCTTAAAATTTTTTACTGGCCATCGATCCACAGAGATGTACAAGTCTATTGTAAGACGTGCAGTGCGTGCCAAAAGACGACGCATAAGTGTCGTACACCCCAGGCTCCTCTTCAAAAGATCCCCACGGTTTCGGAACCGTTTAAAAAGGTTTCGATAGACCTTGTTGGCCCCATTCACCCAGCGACCGATAGGGGGAATCGATTTTTCTTAACGGTCATATGTAATGCTACGAGATGGCCAGAGGCGGTTCCTCTGCAGACCATAACGTCTGAGGCAGTCGCGGAAGCGTTGTTTGCAATTTTCACTAGGGTAGGAATACCAGAACAAATTTTGTCTGATAGGGGCGCGCAATTTACTTCGGAGATGATGAAGGAATTGTTCCGCTTATTCAGCATACAACCCATCACTACCACCCCTTATCATCCGCAGGCTAATGGCATGTGCGAGAGATTGAACTCGACGTTAAAGTCGATGCTGCGTAAGGTAGCTGCTGATCGCCCTAAAGATTGGGATAGATATATCCCTGCAGTATTATTCGCGTACAGAGAGGTACGGCAGGAGTCAACGGGATTCTCGCCGTTTGAAATGATGTATGGTCGTAGTCCTAGGGGCCCAACTGATGTTCTTCGGGACATAATGACGTCGCCATCATCGGGAGACGATGAGCAGATTTCGGTGTTTCAGTACCTTGTTGATTTAAGAGAAAGATTATCTTCAGCGCGCACTAAAGCAGAAGAAGCTTCTAGTATCGCTTCGAAAAGAGCAATGGACTATAAAGATAGAGGTTCCAAATTGAGAATTTTTAAGCCAGGAGACAAGGTCCTATTGTTGTTACCGACGGACCATAATAAGTTATTGATGACATGGAAAGGTCCTTATGTTATTGAGCGAGTTGTTTCAAAGGTAGATTACGCTATCCACATTGATGGAACGAGTAAGGTTTTCCATGTTAATATGCTACAGAGATTTTATGAGAGACCAGAGTATCTGTGTGCACAGACAAAACCAGAGGAGAGTGTCTTCTCTATTGCTTGTACGGGGGTCGTAGACCAGTTGGACTGTGACGTAAGCGACACCGAGGCGCAGGAAGAGTTACAAATTCAATTGCCGGAGTTAACTCCGACACAAGGTTACAGGGACGTGAAAATTAACCCTGACCTTACGAGTTCAAGGAGTAGGGAACTTAAGACCCTGTTAGCGTCATTCCCGGATGTTATTACGGATTTGCCGGGTCGCACTACGGTGATCCAGCACCAAATAAAGTTGACTTCGGATAAGCCAGTATTTCTTAGACCTTATCCGCTGACTTTTTCTTCGAGAGATAGAGTTATAAAGGAAGTTGAGTCAATGTTGAAGTTAGATGTGATAGAACCATCAACATCGCCGTATTCATCACCCATCGTCCTCGTGAAAAAACTTGATGGATCGGTGCGGTTCTGTATTGATTTTCGAAGATTGAACACTATTACGGTAGGCGATAGGGAGCCTATTCCGTTTCAGGAGGAATTAATAGCTTCATTGGCCGGGTCCACGTGGTTTTCCAAGATAGATTTAACGAAAGGTTATTGGGAAATCCCTCTTACTGAGGAGTCTAAACAATACACGGCGTTCCAAACGCCCATTGGATTATTCCAATTTAAGGTCATGCCATTTGGGTTGGTAAACGCGCCAGCGACGTTTGCACGATTAATGAGACTAGTGTTGAAGGACATACCTAATGTCGTGTCATTCTTTGACGATATAGCATGTCATACGTCGACATGGTCTGATCATATTCAGACACTAACAGTAATTTTTAAACGATTACGTCATTTTGGGTTAACTGCTAAACCCGCAAAGATGGATTTGGCATGTCCAGAGATAGTGTTCTTAGGACATATCGTGGGTAGAGGTGTTCAGAGACCTGAAGTAACAAAAATTGACAAATTAGTAGGGTTGCAAATCGCAAAAACAAAGAAACAAGTCAGAAGCTTAGTGGGAATTTTAAATTATTACAGAAAGTTCATTCCAAATTTTTCCTCCTTGTCATCTTCTCTTACTGACCTTACTAAGAAGGGACAACCCGATAAGGTCCAGTGGACGTCTGAATGTCAGACAGCATTTGATAATTTGGTGACAGCATTATCATCGTCACCCATTCTGATATTACCCGATTTTCGATCTAATTTTATCCTCAGAACGGATGCGTCGGACTCTGGTGTCGGCGCTTGTCTTCTACAGGAGAAGATCGAATGTCTCCATCCTGTATGTTATGTCAGTAGGAAGTTATTGCAGAGAGAAAGAAAATATTCTGTGATAGAGCGGGAGTGTCTTGCCATTGTGTGGTCCGTCCAGAAATTAGGACGTTATCTCCTGGGACGAGAATTTTGTATCCAGACAGACCACAAGCCACTAACGTTTTTGTCGAAGAATCGTTCGTCCAGCCCACGTTTGTCTAGAGGGGCATTGGCTTTGCAGCCGTATACCTTCGTTATTCAACCAATTCCAGGAACCAGCAATCATATCGCCGACTACCTTAGTCGAGCCTAGGGGAAGACTTCAGGAGCTTATACATCGGAGGACAGGAACATTGACAGGATCTGTGTGAATGAGTCGACTTTAAAATATTGACAGTATAAATATGATATGAAGAATGGTTGATAGGTTGATTGGTTTTTGATTCTGTATTAGGTATTGTGTTTAGCTAGCTATTGATGATGTGATACATATATGCATAATGCAGGGCATACTGATCCCCATGTTTTCCCCTGATTCCGGTATTTTATGTGCTAGGGGCATTGGTAGGTCATTTTTATGTAGGTATTGCTCACGCTCACTCGTTGACAGTCATCTTGATGCGATTTGAAATTAATTGCATTAATTTTTTTGGGGTGGGGGATGATGTCACGAGTGGAGTGAGCGATAGTTAATAATTACGGGGGGAAAGGAGGAGAGTAAAATTAACGCACGTAGACAAGTAAGTTAAGCGTGCATGTTGTGAGTAGTGGGGGGTCTGAATGAGGCGAAAGCGCTGTATTACTATCACTGCAAGTTAGAAGGTCCTACTGAACGGACGCTAGTAAGAGCCCAGCGGGCTAACATAAGGGGAGCAGTCGGAAGACGGATGAGAGTGTTTTTCCAGTGATGACTGGTAGGTAGAACGTTGATTGATAATTATGATTGATGTATTATATTCGTCTATTACCATGATGTAAATAAGCATATGTGAGGAATGTGGAAGTCCTTGATATTGGATATAGCAATGTGCGCCATGAGCGATAGATGAAAGTGAGTTCATGGATTTGTAGCACGAGTGAGTAGTGTGTACTCCGATGGAGGTGTGTTACCGTAAGATGTTTGGTGAGTGAAAGGTGAACTATTGTGTGTACGCTTCATGGGTTGTAAGGAGAGGTGGAGTGAATAGAAATGGTAGGGTATTATACCAATGTAATGTTATTCTTGTAGGTGTCGGGGACGGGCCGAAGAGCCACCTCGATGAGCACAGGGGATAGGCCAGCATAGGGCCGGAGGCCACACATAGGCCAGAAGTGAGGCTGTCGGTGCAGGACAGTAGAGGCACATAAAGTCGTGGCAGTCAGGCCACGGACAGGGACGTAGATATGAGCGTGAATGTGATAATGTACTATTGCCATGTTGATGGGCTATTGAAATGATAATGTACTATTGCCATGTTGATGGGCTATTGAAATGATAATGTGCTATTGCCCTGCTGAGGTGCTAGTGGAATGCTACGGTGTATGACAATAGGAAGGTGATATTGAGAGACTGCGGTGCCAGTGAATTATTAATGTGCTATTAAGACCCTGAGGGGAGAGGCTGAGGCCGAAGTGCCTTTAGGAAGTAACTACCGGGTTGTGGATCCGAGGAAGAGTGCATGTGAGAATAAGGCCGTTGTACGGCAGTTAATTTCAATAATATAATGTATGTAATTGCGCTATTATCTGTATAAGTATGTTTAATAAATGTGTGAGTCTGATGGGTTGTTCTGTTAAGTGTTAAACTTGTTCGTTCGTGATTGTTGTCCTGTCATAACTTATTACATCTCCCAGTCTGGGATTTGTGACAATCACAGCATTTTTCATTTTGTACAAGATAGCATTAACTTAGGACTATTAATGATGGTGACAGAAGGATAAAATTCAAAATTGACCACTGACGAGGAACAGTCTTGGAGAAAGGAAAAATGTAAGAAAAGAAGAAACCTAATCATCCAATGAAATGGTGGACTTGGATATTTCAGTTTCGGATAATCATTTTTTAGCCAAAAAATTGTCTACATAATTATATAGATAAATGGAAAAAAAAACAACAAAACGGTAGTGAAATGTGAGACAGTATTGGCAAATACACGTATCTGGAAATAAATGTGCATAATAGGATAACAAGTGCTTATGCGTGTGTCTGTGTGTGTGTGTGTGTTGTTTTTCGATATTTTTTTTTTGGGGGGGGGGGGGAGGGGTGTAAATAATTATCTTCATCATTACTTTGCCCATAATAAAATCGGGGCGGTTAATAATGATACTCCCCCTTTCCCCCAAACATGCAAGAATGGTGTTTATTTTTACCCAGCCAGTGCCCATAGACCGATTGCCGTAGGAAAACAATATCTAAAACATGAAAATCTGAGAAAAAATATGGGCATTTATTGCTACTGCCATTGTCGTATTTCTGCTCAATCTTTCCTTCCTTGAAGGCAAAGAAAACAACAACAAAAAGATTGGCGCATCCAGAGAATGCAAGGGTATGGGTATGACGTTCATCATCGACATTCTGACAATGAACAAACAAATCGGTTCCCGGCATAGTTCATTTCTGTACTATGACAAATATCACACTGTGTTTGAAGAAAACTGTAGTGTGCCAACAAAGTGTACATATTATTATGTTTAAATTGGGGTGACAAATTAATGATTGGGGTATAAGCATTGGTACGTTAAATACAAGAATAATAATGTGTTTAAAAATGAAAAAAACAGAGGACGACATCTCGGTAACGTTACTTTGACTTGCTTGTTTTAAAAGAATTGTATAGGTAATACAAATATTTCAGGTGCCAAAAACATACACAACTGTGCGATTTTTCATTGTATCAGTGATTTTAACGTTGCGATGGCGTGGAATGTCGCCCTTGATACGGTAGTTGCCTTGTCTCTCCGAGGTACATTCTAGGTCAATGTGCTCATCCTTTCCAGACAGCTTTCTGAACAATCGAACAATTCCACGCCCCATGGCTTTGAGAAACTGCCATATTTTCTTCAGACCAAGGCACACTCCATCGATAGTCTGCAAGAATAGTTTCGGCAGACCCATTGCTCACTAGTAGAGGAAAATGAAACAAAAAACTAACGGGTGATGTGTTGGTTGGACCGAAAGGAAGGATGAGATCAGGAAGACAAAATGTGAAATATGGAGAGCTAAAACTTAGGAAGAGAAGATAGGAGATGATGTAGAATAATAGAACATCAAATAGATAAAATCTTTAGGAACAACAAATTAACGACTAGACATCAACTCTGTCAATCTTACATTCATTAGAATATTTTAAAGCATTTTTTTTGTCTTGGGTGGGGTGGTGGTGGTGGTGGTGGTGGTGGTGGGCGGGGGGAGGGGGAGGGGGGGGGGGTTAATGATTTTTGCCAAATTTTAGGATGTTAATAAGTTAATGCTTGTCAAACAAAATTTAAATTGCCTCAAGTCGCTGACGAGACATAGGCTAATTACAACATGCCACACATTATAAATGTTTGTAAAAGACGTCACAGTGAAGAGAATACTATAGAAAGAAATTATATATAATACGTTTATTGTCGGGTAATCACAATGTGAAACTCGGGCTAAAAGCTAATAGATGTTTGTCAGTGATTTTATTGATTCGTCATCAAGAGGATCAGCGGTCACACAATACTGCCCTATCTTTCACTAAGTTAAAAACGAACATAAAAACACCCGAAAACTGGATAAATAAATTAAGCACATAGTTACGGTAAGGTAACCAAAAAAACACACACAAAAAAATCAAACACTAGATCTAGTTTATCAGTATCAAGTTCAAGAAACTAACATTCATTTAATGAGTACTGTGTATTAAGAATGCGAGCGAATATATCATTTACATTACAGATCACCGTAATGATGATACACTGTTGCGAAACTATAGAATTTGTTTTCAAAAGGTCAAAAGAAAACTGACTAAAATCCAGACAGGAAACTTACTGCAGTGTTAGCAGACACAACACCAATTAGCAGGAAGACTCCGATCGTCTAATATATTCCCAAACACCTTAGCAGCATAATAATTCCTTTCCCGAAAACCGTTATTTCATCATTTCTATTTTAACCTGACGTGGGATCGATAATTTATTCAGGAATGTCGTGATCACGGACTGGAGTACGTGCCAACCATTTTAGAGGAGTCAGAGAGAAAGAGATGAAATAAGGGGAGATTGAGACATTTGGAGAGAGAGAGAGAGAGAGAGAGAGAGAGAGAGAGAGAGAGAGTGAGAGTGAGAGGGAGAAAGAAACTTCGCGGGGGTTGGAGAGATTAGTTTAAGAGTTATTTATTTTTAGAGGTTGGACGATTTCTGTCCATGTGGCCCCATGTGGTGTCTCAGCTTGTTAAAAATAATTTAATTATATAGAAGCCGAAGTTCTCTACTGTGTCTGGACGATTATTTTGGTGTCATCTGATTAAAATGATGGTCCCATATTTGCCATCTTAAACACCCTAGCATAAAGTTAGGTAAGTGCACCCAGAAACAGGGGCGAAGCGTGGCACCCTGCAGAGGGTAATCAGAATTTAAGCTAGTAAGATCCTTTTAATAGGACCTATCGCTACATCATATTCATATAATCATAAATGCAGCGACTAAAACAATGAAACGGTTGCTAGGCACTGCAAAAATCTGAAGAGCGGACTATTCTTGTCAACAGGACAGGAATGCAGCAATTTACAAGCCAAACTAATCTGAAAAACTATTCCTTCATACTAACAGACTTATAAACCATATTTTTCACCCATTTTGTAAAATATAATTTGAACGGCACGTTTTCATTATCATATTCATAGCCAGAGATTTTGTTATTCTACCATCTCATAAAGTTTCTCGGAAAGGACCCATTAACATTAAATGGTAGAAAGTGCTTAAATGGCATCTCTGTGACACAACACTGTGTAGCGATTTCGGAGAAGTAGCTATCTGCCGTTGCGGTTTCGGTTCGAGCGACCTATCAAGTGAATTGATGTTCTTAATACGTTCGACTGATTTTGATCACAGTTATATCTAGTTCTAGACTATAATAATTATTATTCTTGGATAGCTCTTGTTGTGCGCAGAGTAAATTATTCTTAGATTACCTCAAACAAAAACAAAAAGTCCACACAAACTCGTTCACTCTACTCTTTACCTTTCGATTGGGATGAAAACAACCGCATAGTGAAAAACCTGCATAAGTACGTAAAATCAGGTCAAACCTTGATTATAAACCTATTTTTTTCCCCCACTATTTTGCTGTCTGCGGCGCCGCTTTGACGAAAACAGGCTAGGCCCAAGCTAGCTTCTGGGTGTAGTCAAGTCTTCTTCGTCTTTGTTAATCACTGATTTTGGACCAGTTCATATGGTGTAAGACCCTACAAAGATGCTTTTCGGTGAGGGGTGTTAGACTATAACAACAAACCCAAAATAGCAAGGTAGAATAGAATGCTGAACTGACTAAATGGACTTGGAGTTGGGCTCGATCTGAAAAGCGTAGTAATTCTAGAATTAATATTCGAAGGGTAATCAATGATTATTTGATTATGAGGAAGCCTCGCCCCCGCCCAGAAAGCTTTCACTAAATATGGGTCTGTTGGTTTAATCACTAGCTTGCCAATGGAGAAGAAATTTCTACACGTGTAACAAAACAAAAGCATTCAAATTTCAAGGTGTGCAATCTTCAATAGAGGCAATGTCATGAAGAGTTGTTGGCTAACCTTCTTTTTGTTCTCGTTTCATCTTCGTACTTTAGTTTGGCATTGGCTGAAAGAAAAACAAGTCGTTCAATAACGTCCTTGTTGGCCCTTAATACCAGGAAACACAGTCTATGTGTTGAGAGTTCTTTTCAAGTGTCAGAAAGAGCATTTAATTAGAGTTATTGGGAGGAGGAAGGAACGAGGGGGGGGGGTGTGGAGATGGCATGAGCTTCATACTGTGAGTTGATGAAATCTAGGAAGTGATTGGGACCAGGTGAATATCGACTAAACTTTCCATTCGGAATTTATTAATATGAGTGTGCATGGGAAAACCCACAATAAGTCGGCAACATGACATTTTGAGTTCAGTACATATAATAAAAGACAAGACATTGTCGCGGGTCGGGATTTTGGGGAATATAGATCGAGAGGTCCGCTTCCCAATCACACGAGCACAAAAAAAAACAACAATTAAACAACTTTCACTCTAAAAACTAAATAAATCAATTTGAGTAACAGACTGTAAAGTTTATATATCTAACAAATTCAAAGATAAAATATACAATAGATAACGAATACAATAGCAACTGAAAATGCTCAGCTAAGCTGAGGAGCAACTATGAAGTACTTAAGGCAATGTAATATGAAGTTATCTAAGTCACAATAAATTTACATTCAAAAGAATCCGCGCCCGAGGGCGACGGATCCTGTAAGGTTTAAAGTTCTATCTCTCTTCATACTAAAACATATTTATATAGCGTCTCTGCCAGGCGCGCTCTGGTGTAGTTCACACGTGGTCGCGGGAAATGCATGTGGTCTGGCAGTACTGGTCAACAGTCTACATGTGTAGGTGGCTGTAAATTCAGGATGGAATTAAAATCTTTAGCTCACCATTCGGCCCTCACAATGTGAGGGCTGTTGATATTAGCGCTGTGGGTTTAATGCTCAAACAAGTAGGCTTGGGCTCAGGAGCGTAGATTTCTGACAATGCTCCATCACTGTACATATCAGCTCAATCGCTGCGTCTCTATGACTTCTCATCTGGTTGAGAGCTCGCCGACCACCTCGTAAATGGATTGTCTACATGTGGCCCAGAACTAAGTTCTGTATGGCCTTAAATACTGGACTGCATCTGCAGCTTACCGTCTAATTCCTGGATTGTGATTGGTGCAACCACTTCTAGCTCAGCTGCCGAACTGAGTTATTTTAAGTAACAGCCCTACGCAACGACCTTGGGTCGACATCAAAGGTCGAATCATTCAAGACAATAAAATGTAATTTTATAGCAATAAATTCTTAACATGTTCAAAACCCCGAGCTTTTACTCTGGATCACGGATTTTCTGTACGTCAACAGACATCTCAATAACATTTAATTCCTACTCACCCCTTCCCTCTCTACTAAACCTAATTCAGAACACGAGATATAAAAAGTGCTCAGTCATGCACACCTACGCTGTCCGTCTATCCTTCCCCACACCTTCTGTCTATCTATTACAAAAAAAACTGTTCAAAACAAATTGTTTACGAGACCAAGTTATGCTGGCTCGCACAATAATTACGTTTGTAAAAATTACTCACTGCTCTCTCACAAAAATTTAGTCAGTGGAAACATTTATGAATTAAATCTATTCTTGACAGACATGTCTGATAAATTGAAGTCAGTGACCCCCCTAAAATAAGATTTTGAGAAAACGGCATTTAATCCTATAAGTGGCAATAGCTAATTGACCAAGTAATATTGGAGTGATTGATGTCAGGAGGCAGGAACTCTAATAACTAAGCCGTTATAGAGATCATAGTGAGTAGTGTTCACTGCTCATCTACAGTTTACCCTGTAACATGCCACGGTCCCCTAGAAACAGCCAAGTCGGAAGTTTTTTGATCTTATTAAGAGACCGCAGTCTAATTACAAAGCCGTTATAGAGATCATAGTGAGTAGTGTTCACTGCTCGTCTACAGTTTACCTTGTAACATGCCACGGTCCCCTAAACAATAGCCAAGTTGGAAGTTTGTGTCGGACCCATAATTATTTTCACTTTAAAGCCATTTTTTCTCAAAATCAGCTCTGCCGACTTATTGTGGGTTTTCTCATGCACACGCATATAATTATTATGTTTCTTTGGTTCTGTGCATTATTGGGCAACAGATGTTTAAAATTAACAATGAGTCTGTTTTAGAATTAGCTAAATGGACATCGATTATTCAGACTGTCTGATGGATTGATTTTAAGTTTTGTATGGGCTCAGTTTCCATGCTAAATATTGTGGAACTGCTTTTTTTATTTTTTTTATTTGATAGATTTTAGTTTGATTTTGAGTTAAACTAGTTTTTGGCTAATGACCATTTAAAAAAAAAAGCATGTCTACCATACTAAAATGTTCAAAAACACCATAATATGTGATCATCTTGAAGGAGAAAAAGATCATTGAATACTCAGCCAACAATGGGCTGCTCTAGATACCATGATACTTACACGTTGGAGTTTAGGGGATTTGGGAGGGGTGAGGGGGGTGAGGCAGGAGGGATCTATTCATAAACTACCCATGTTCAATTTTTGGCGTCAGTCCCCTCGCCCATCCTTTCCCATTGTACGAGTGTACGGTCATTGACTTGTAGACTGCCCATCATAAAGAATAGCTATTCTGAACACTGAAATGACATTTTGCACGGACTTTTTGTCTCTCTCTGCAGGAACAACGCCTGTATTTTATATTATATATACATAATGTTACATCGCATCCCAATCATAAGATATAAATACAATGAATAAAATGGTCTTGGGCAGAATAATTGTCCAATGCACGGTCTGCGGGTTAGCCAAAGCCTTTTATCTACAGACCATCCAAGTAAACAACCCTCTTCTGTTTTTCTAAAGTAATGTATTATAAATAAATAATCAAACAATTATTTGTTAATCTCTAACCCCCCCCCCCTTCCCCCCCCCCCCGGCCCAAAAACAACAAAAAAAAAACAAAACTTGACAATTTAGCAGGTAAAATTAAGGGGTTCGCGACGGGACTAATTCTATTGTGTCTGTGGTCCCTCCTTCATAAAAGACGGGCAAGCCTTAACCTACCAACCAACCAGTGGTCCAATTTTCCATTATTTATAAAACTTTTACCATAAGCATAATGGCAATCTTCAACACAGCGACGTTTTAATCATTGAAAGTGAGCTCATGGGCAGCATAATAAATGTTTGTTGTGGTCACAAGTGTCAGTGTCACAGACAATATTAAGTTATCCTTATCTACCAAGTTCTCATTAGGTATTCCTCACCCAAATCCAGCCAGCTAGAACATGCTTCTAGTGTCAGCTAAAGAGTGTACAACAGCAACTGAGCAATGCACAATAAAATAACCCATGTATCTAATCTATATAATTAGGGACTTCGTGTGTTTTTCCTTTCAAAGTTATAATCTGCTCTCATTCTCTGACACACATTGTGTGGAAGAATTATATTCATTGCATTATATACAATCTGGCAAGCTTACTGAGCGCGGCCCTGGCAATGACATCACTTCCAGGCACAGTGTCTGCTGATTTTAGACAATATGACAGAGATTTGCTGCTGTGTCCTGTACTGACAAACTCACCTTCCATTAATATGACAATTTTTTATAACATCTAAAAAGATCATTGAAAACAGCGATATATACAATATATGTTGTTGGGTGGTTTTTTTTTTCAGGGATAAGGGCGAACAAGGAAGTTAAATCACATGTTTTCTCTGCCCCCACAGCCTCCAAAATAACAGAAGAAGGAAGAAACAAATTCAGATTTTGTCAACATCATCGCTTCCCTTGAAAATAAGTCCATTATGCAAAATCCTGCAATGGCGTTTTCATTCATAATTATAACTGTCTAACACTACCCTCATTGGACCTGCCAGTGGAGGAATTCCGTTATGGTGGAGTTGTGACCCAAATTTGCTGCTGTGTCCTGTAATTGGTAAACTCTCTGACGGGAGAGTGAAGAAGTCGTTAGCAATGGTCATCGGGAACATTCCAAACACAAGGCGAGAGAAAGAAAGAGCGAGAGAGAGAGAGAGAGACGAGAGAAAATTGGAGGAGAGGGAGTAATAGGGAGAGGGAGAGAGGGTAGGAGAAATCCGGAGAGAGAGAGTAGAGAAGTGGAGAGAAAAAGTGAGAGAGAGAAAAGACAATTCAATTTTCCAAGTATATGGAAGACTAAAACTAACAAAAAACTTTAACAAAATCTATTTGAGTGTAATACGAAGTATTTATTTATGTAGTTTTCATTTTAAATATGTTTCTTTGTCAGAACGTTCTTTTACAGAAACACAAACAGATGAAAGAATATGATGCGTAATGTCAACTGATGTATGAACGTTTGAATTTCGTCACTTGAATTTTTCATACGCACCCACCACGTACACATGAGGGCATGCACTCACACATACACACACACACACATGCATACACACACTCTTGCACACACAGACATACACGCCCAGCATCTTTCATATTGTGATCAACACATGCATGAATGGAGATGAAAAAATATCACAGAATGTGAAAACAACAAATGACCGGATTTCAGGGAAAAAATAAAACAAAAGAAACAGAATAAAAAACGTTAGAATGCAAAAAGAAAGAAAAAAAACAAACTATACCCCTTCAGCAAGAATCCACTGTATCCATAAAACGTGTCATTAATGCAACTTTTTAATATCTCCTCCAAGAAATGGTCCTAAGCGGATTACGTTTGTTCTTCAGTGCATGTACATTTAGACTAATGAATCCCCGAGTCCAGGCGACATTCCTTCCCTTGTGGTATAAATTGCCCTCTAATGATTGTTTCACCATTGTAATTTTACAATAGTAAATGTAATTATTGAAAAAATCTACAAAATTTAATGTCTTTATTAATTGCACGCAACAGGAACCATAAATCCTCGCTTGAAAGGACCATACGAATTCTATATCATGCCGTATAAAATACACCGTTTAGAGAGGCCATTCTTTCCTTTAGTTCCTTGTTGTTTTGAAATTCCTCCTTAGTTCCTCCCATAGTGAGAAATCTCTCCCCCCCCCCCCCCCCCCCCCGAGATTTGAAATTCCTGCCCTAAGAGCCAAGCTCCAGCTTAACAATGTCTGGTGTTGAGAAACCTGGCAGGGCAGGTTTGGTGGATTTATTAGAGCAGTCTTTAAAGGAGCCACCCACAAAGCATTATGCTCATACAAGAGGGTAAAGTGAAGGCACTGGTTGAAGCCAGTCATAAGATCTTGTGTAAGGGGGTGGGGAGGAAACAAAAAAATGTCAAGTGTGGCCCCAAATGCCACAGGACGAGGCTGTGACTAAATCTTCTATCAAAGTTTGTTCATTAAATCAAACGTTCTCCCATAGGGTGTTAATTTCGCTGTTATGGCTGACGATTGTAGAGGGGGACATGAGTGACTGGTATAAACGGGGACAAGAGTGACTACTTTTGAGGGGGGCCAGTGATCAAGAAAATCAGTGCCATAGAAAACAGAAGAACAAAATGTAAACACAGAAGAACAGCTGTAGATCCGAACTTTGGACCTGTCCTGAACCATTGTCAGGTGTGGTAGTGGTCTTAGGGGATGGTGTTGCTAATCTTTTTGTTGTTGTTGTGGTTGTTTCAGGTGCTAAAGTATGTGGAGCTGTTTTGTTCTTGACTGTGGACACAAGTGGATACTTTCCTTCGCCACAATACTGGTGAGAAAGAAGGAAAAAAGTTCTATTATCATGTCCAAACAGCCTAAAATTTGACCATGTTATAATGAGAATCTTTCATGCCTGAATAGACATCCGGGGTTCCCGCTGCCTGTCTGATCAATTAAAGACAAACGGTTCCACTGGTGAGGTTCATAATATTGAATACATGTATTCAGGTATTGATATTTCTGGGGAGACACGGGAACTCTCTACAGAATGTTGCATTGCCACAATGCAGTACCAGCACTTCTAGAGCACGTGTGCTGATATTTCCAGACTAGCTACAAAAACCTGAAAGTGATATCCCTGAAACATATTAGTACTTTGAAAACTTATCTCTTCCAATGTGCCTCATTCTTATCATAACAGTCCTGCGTTGATGTGCTTTGTACTGATGACGGTATGTCGTCTGATGTTTAGACACAAATTTGTTTCTTTGGGAGCTTAAGTGTAGCCTGATTTTTGTGTCTCTGTCCAAATCAGCTCAAGCCACATGCGGTTTTCAATGAATAGCAAAGATGTCAACATTAACAGAAAGTGAATCACATAAAATTGATCTTTGTACAAGGACATACGAGATAAAGATATTTGTATAGCAGCTGAAAATTAATTGTTTACATTTTACAGACTGTCGAGCCATAGAATTGAGTGACAGAGCAGATGGCACGTAGGTCCCTATACCATAGAGCGCATTCTGATGTAGCTGTATACTTGGGTTTCACTTGGATCGCTGTGCAACTTCAATTTGGCTAAAACGCTGAATACTGACCTGCCCACTAAAGTCATCCTGGTCCAAAGACCAAAACATGAACCCTTTCACTCCCAAGTTCAGCATCCAGTCAACCTGAGTTGCAAGTAAAAGAAAAAATAACACAATTGGGTGAGTAAAACAGGACATTTTGAAATTAACCGTTGGTAACTCACAGAGCTGAGACAGAAGACTGTAACAATGGTGTGATCTCACGGCAGACGTATTTTACCATTGTCCTGCTTTTGCATCTATTAATTATGTTTAAATATAAACTATTAATTTGCTTTGGCTATTGAAAGAAAAATATATAAACTAGAGTGATTTGCAGCAAAACTAATGATCATAATTGATAGTAAATAGACGGGATGGATAGATTACTGAATAAATGAATGGTGAGATGGATGGTGAGATGGATGGTGAGATGGATGGTGAGATGGATGGTGAGATGGATGGTGAGATGGATGGTGAGATGGATGGTGAGATATGTAAATGGATTGAGAAATAGATGGCTAGATAATTGAATGGGTGGAAGGGAGGTGGACGAATTTAGACAGGTGATGAATGGACAGACTGACTGAATGAATGAGAAGCTAGAGTTAGTCAAAAATAGGTGATCAGACTCTAGACAGACCAAGACAGCAAAGGTTTTCATACTTTGACCCCCATGCTCTCCACATCCTCGTATCCCACCCAGTTGTCCTCCAACACAATGTAAGGGTTTTGCTGCGGAGCGTCAAAGACCCGGACGGTGGAACTGTTCATCAGCCAGAGACAGATCTGGAAATTCCAAGGCATAAGAACAAATAAAACATTATAACAATCTATTATTGACTTGATCAAATTAATGATCGATATAGTACTAGTAGTGGAGAAATTCACTGAGAATTTCAATAATAAATATGAAGTGCTGACCCTCTTGGGAATGCAAGGCTACTGGAAACTTCAAACAGGAAAGTGTGTGTAGTCCCAGATTTCCTAATACTTTATACGAGTCTGACCACACCCAGACCATCAGTGTGACTTTTCCACTGTGTTGTCTTATGAATGGTAGTTGTTACATGGATTCAAAGCTCTAGACTTCATTAAAAACTGTCTTGCCACCCACTTAGATTACTGAGACCGAAAGTTTCTGATTACCAAAGCATGGACAAGGAAAGAAAACTTAAATATTAAACAAATCATAAGATCTTTGTTTCTCCAGTGCTTTGGTCTGAAGTTGGTGGCCCTCTATTGGTGATTGTCTGTATTTAAACATTTTTGTTATTGATGTTCTGTCATCGGCCATACAGGTTCTGTCTGTCTGGTCCAGTTTTGAGATAGTAATCACCAAGGAAGGATAAAACAGTTAGAATGGATGAAGGGCAAGACAGAGTGGCAGATTGTTGTATACAGGGGCAGCAACCAATTATCAACGTTTCAGGGTTCTGTCCCTTAAAAAAAAATAATATGTTTAAACATACATTTTAAAATAGTCCATAAGTGACTGCATTTTCCCCATCGGATGTTTGGTGTGAGAGAACTTGGGCATCTCTCTCTCTCTCTCTCTCTCTCTCTGTCTCTCTCTCTCTCTCTCTCTCTCTCTCTCTCTCTCTCTCTCTCTCTCTCTCTCTCTCTCTCTCTTTCTTTCTTTCCCGTTACCACCCATTTGTAGATAGCCTGCCTGGCGGTTCAGGGCAATGTCCAGACTATTTAAATAGTACTTTTGTTTTTTGTTCGTGAATAGACCAAAGGAATCACGTAAGCAATACCTAAACAAAAAGCAGCACTATTTGGGAAGCCAAGGGGACAAAGAAGAAGAGGATGGCCAAACAACTTCAAAAGAACAGCTGTCTGTTCAGAGAAAGATAGACAGCCCTGGTCCCTGGCCTGTATGCCACGTTTTGACACTAAAGGAAAAGAACAACAAGGCTAGATACAACCCTTTGAGTGTCTCACCACCTCCGTCCATCCAAAAAAAAATCACCTACCAGCAGAACAAATTTGTAAACTTCAGAGATTTCAAAACAATGCTGCTCGATTAATACTTAAACAACGTAGAAGAGAACAGGTTACACCTTTGCTTATTATTCTTCATTGGCTCCCTGTAAAGGCAAGGATAGATTTTAAAATTGCAGTGTTATGCCACAAATATCAGTACAACAATGCTCCTCTTTATCTTATAAACGCTATTCATCCATATAAACCACCTAGAGCATTAAAATCTTCTGATAAAAAACTACTAGAATCTAAATTTGCTAAAACAAAAAAGTTTGGAGAGAAAGCGTTTTCTGTGTGCGCACCAGCTGTATGGAACTCCTTACCACCATTTAAAATATTCGAAACATAAAAAGCGAGGCACTTTTTAGATCTGAAATGAAGGCTTATCTCTTCAGAAAACACTTTGATGGTCTGATACGTTTTGGTGTTTGTGTGTGTGTGTGTGTGAAGGAGAGAGAGAGAGAGAGGAGGGAGAGATAGTGTTTGTGTGTGTGTGAGCCTTTGTCTGTGTGGTCAGTTGTTAGGAATGAGATTTGTCCTGTTTTTGCATGTTTTGTAAAGCGCATAGAGCATCTCTGGCATGGATATGCGCTATATAAATTAACTTTATTATTATTATTACTTTATTACTGTTGCGCGAAAATTACACTGAGACATATTCTTTGTTTGATTACCAAAATTTAGCATTTTACCTCATTTCTACTTGACAGCAATATTACTGATCGCTGTCTTTAGGACAATGTATTAAGAACTGTTAATCCTCTAAGAGAAATTAGCTGGAAGTGAATAGGTTAATTTTTCTGTTTCTTATTTTTCTTTTTGTAAATTGGTCAGGCTAGGAAACCTGTGTTTGACAATGAACATCAATTATAATTTTACCGAACCCTAGCCTAATGCTCAGTCTCCTTTATTCCCCAGCTTTATTTATTATTTCGCTTTAACCTACCTCAGGATACGCCAGACCAGCAGAGAAAGCGTAATAATCTCCAGGTCTAACCTCTCCAGTGACTTTTGACCCAGGCTCTGTAAGTGAAGGATTATCCAGAACGAGGCGACGACCCACTCCTGTGGTCCCCACCACTATCTTGTCCAATGGCAGACCTCTTTCGTGCCAGTGATGGACAGTCCAGTTCTAGAATGGATAGATTGGGTAAAGTCACTAAATTAAATCAGACAACATGTAATATACATAAAGGCAGATGGTCAAGTGGGCAGCACAGAGAGACAGGCAAAGGCAAATCGTTGAGGGATAATTAATGAAGGATAGATGAATGGATGGATGGATGATTGGACGCATAAATGGATGGATAGATGGATGGATGGATGGACGGATAAATGAATGGGTGGATGAATGGATGGATGGATGGATGGACGGATAAATAAATAAATGGATGGATCGCTGGATGGACGGATGGATGGACGGATAAATGGATTGATGGATGGATGGATGAAGGGACTGATGGCTAGGTTATAAAGGATCCGAGCTTAAACTCTCTCTAAAACTTACGGTACTGAGGGTCGGGTTGAACCTGGGGTCAGGTCTAGAATACAAAGGACTGTTGAAAGCCGCCACTTGAGCTGATGATGCTGTATAGTCATAGGCCATCAGATTGGCAAAGTCCACATATCTGTAAACATTGGAGTTACAGAATTACATAGTGTTGCCTTACAAAATTTTACTGACACATCATGGGAAAAAAAAAACAGGAGGAATCCAGTGAAAGCCAAACTGGCAGGATACCACGACAAATGAAAATGAAACAAGCAGTCATTTTTTTGCCCAAAATTTATGTATATTAAATGACAAAATTATTTAAATTTCAATAAATTTTTCACTTATTCGAAAATTTCTTACTCAGCTTGGTTACTTCATCCGTGACACAGATACTGATGTAATCAACTTACTATACATACAGCTTTAGTTTGCCAGGGGAGTAGGGGTGGGGTGGGCTTGGGGTGGGGTGGGGGTGGTGTTGGTTGGGGTGATTACAAATTTCAGTCACAAAGTTCCTTTTTTTGTGTATTACATAAGCAATACAGTCAACAAGATGGTCGCTGAATGTTTATACATGTAAATACAACGCATATTTATCAAACTTATTTGCCCTCTCAGTAGGCGGGGGGCGCGCGGGGGGGATGGAGGGGGGGTCTGACTGACCAGGCTCTGCAATTGAGGTGAGGCAAAAAATAAACAAATAAGAGTGAAACGTTTATAATGTTGTAAAGTCCTACCTTAAAATTAAACACGTGATAGTTGTTACAATATTATTACATGAAAAAATAAATTTAAAAACCCGGCTAAATGGCCAGAGTTTTGAATTTTGACAAAAGTTTGCGGATGTTACTCCAACTATATTTTTTTCTGATTTTTTAAAATATTTTTTTCTTAATGTCCCAAAGGTCAAGGTTTTTTTCTTCTGATCTGTATTTTTGTTATTTATTGTGACATTTCTTTATTGTGAATTTCTGATGTGGATTTTTGCAACATAAAACCTTTCCACTTTCTTTACAATAATAATAATAATAATAATAATATATTGCATTTATATAGCGCCCAACCCCGTCGATGACAAGCTCTGGGCGCTTTAACAAACTCTTACACACACACACACACACGCATACACAAAAGAAATTCAAAAATATTTACTATTGTTGCTGCCGAAAAACACCTAGCCTAGTTTGTCTGAAAGAAATGGGTCTTCAGATGGCGTTTGAAAGAACCAATGTCATTAATTTCCCTGGTTGTCTTTGGAAGAGTGTTCCAGATGGTAGGGCCAAGAAATGAAAAGGACTTTTCTCCTACAGTGGACAGATTCATTTTAGGTACTTTCAATTTTGTAGTGTCAGATGATGATCTTAGTTGACGAGATGGAACATAGTAATCAGTTAAATCAACTAGGTACGATGGAGCAGTATTATTGACACATTTGTGACAAATGGATGACAATTTGTACATTATTCTTTTCTCGACTGGCAGCCAGTGCAAACTCTGCAGAAGTGGCAGTGCTGAATCTCTTTTCTTTTTCTTCAAAACAAGTCTCGCTGCATTGTTTTGAGCAATTTGGAGTTTTCTAATATTTTTTTGTGAAATTCCAGCCAAAAGGGAGTTGCAATAGTCAAGCTTTGAAAGTACAAAAGAATTTACTAAAACAGCCGCAGTTTCAGTTGAAATAAGATGTCTGATTTTACCAATTTTCCAGATTTCCATGTATAGAATACGAATGAGGTGACTAACCTGAGATGACATAGAAAGATTTGAATCAATGTAAACCCCTAGGTTTTTTACTTTTTTTGAAATTTCTATTGAATTAGTGCCAATTATCATCTCAGTTCTGTCCACTTCTTGCAGAACCCGCTCACGGCCTAATAAAATAACCTCAGTTTTATCCTCATTTAGTGCCAGTTTGTTTGGGTTCATCCAGCTTTTAATTTCTGTTATACAGTTTCCAGCCTGCTGCAGAAGGCTGTCAACATCGCATGGCAAGGCAGAACTGTAGAGCTGGGTATCATCAGCATAGAAATGATATTGTAAATTAAATTTCTTTATTTCATGTACAAGTGGAATAGTATAGATACAATATACAATGTGGTACTTCATTCGACAGTGTGGCTGTAACCTTGTGATTTTTTTTTTCCAAACTGGTCCTGTAGTCATAGGACAGTACTTACTGGGCCACTGCAGGGATGTTATAGCCCGCGTCAATGATCTCTTTGCCTGGGGCTCCAGCTAAAGTCAGTAACAATCTCCTGTCTGGCTCCGGGCTCTCAGCGTCGAAGGCTTCTCGTAGTGACTGGTGGGAGATGAAGGGATGAATATCGCAACTAATGAATAAGTCTCACATACAGCTATTTACTTACTTATGTACGGACTTCCTTCCTTCTCTGCGTATCAATATTCATATTTATTCATTTTAAGCCACTTTACTTCTTAATATGAACGTCTCTACGCTTTTTTTTCTTTCATGTATACTTATTTATTTATTCATTTATATGCCATACACAGAAGGAATATACTCCAAATAATAAACAAGTGAACCGCTAAGTATGTGATTGACGAAGAACGAGTCCGGTTTGAGATATTTTATATGATATATCCAATGATGAATAATGAAGTACTGCCGTATGTAGAATGATGTCATTGATAATGGCAGTTAATGGAATATCTTTAAAATCTTAACTGGAAATTAATAAACGTTCATTTTTTTTTATTTTTTTTCATTCACATTATAGATTATGTTCCTTCATTATTTGCACTTCCTGTATATTTTTTTTCTGATTCATATATGGAGTGGCAGTTGATGACCGCTGGGTGAGTTAATGGATAGATGTGTCTGCACAATAAATAATGGAAGGACGGACAGACATTAGAAAGACCTACTGATGGATTGTAAATGTTTATTTCTCAATCAAAGGCTTTTGCCTAAAGCTTTTAGTTCTCTGTTTTGATGGTGAGGTCTTTTGTCTTAAGAGGATCTCTGCCCTGAGGATCTCTGCCCTAAGGATCTCTGCCCTAAGGATCTCTGCCCTAAGGATCTCTGCCCTGAGGATCTCTGCCCTGAGGATCTCTGCCCTGAGGATCTCTGCCCTAATCATTCCAGCCTCTCTTTTCCTTCTTCTATTTTTCTGATTGTTGTTTTTTTTTGGTGTTTTTGTTTCTGTTGTCCTTCTTGTTTTCTTAGACCTCAAAAGGGTTCCCTCCGTTTTTTGTTTACGTTCTTCTTAAATAACTATCAATCATCACAGTACCAGCTCCACCTTTCGGTTCCAGTGTTGTGATGGTGGGCGCCAAGGAAGGGCACAGCAGCTAGTTTTAAGGGTTGCTTCCCTTCATTAGCCCAGTGGAATGATGTCTGAAACTGAGACAGACATACCTTTAACAGAGCTGTCAGTCTCTCTGACGTAGTTGCGTCTGGGAATTCCCAGTCTATGTCTAGGCCATCAAAGTTCCGCTCTCTCAAGAACTGTACAGATGTGTTGGTGAAATGAGCTAATATCTCCTGTGACCGTGTAATGTTCATAAATCCTTCACTGTGGGCTGTCTCACCCCCAATGGAAAGTAATGTTTTCAAGTTCGGGTTGAGCTTCTTTAGGTCGTTGAATTCTCTGTTGGGATAGGAAAAACTTCCAGTTATGCTAGAAACTCAACAGGAACAGTAATGTGGGATTCTTTGACTAGCAGAGAATGAACAAACCTAGTAATGCCCAAACTATGTTGTCCAGAAATTTTGAATATTGACAAACCTGATTTACATAGCCATATGAATACTAAGTATAATATTTATATAATTATCATGAAAAATCAGTTGCTGATAATTCAGATGTATTGGAAATGCAAAGCGTCCAGGATTATTTGACGCTGCTGGAGTCCGGAATGTTGCACCAATGACTGTGATAGAGAAAAATCAGAAAAAGCAGCTATTTATAGCTTAATCATGAAATAAAACTGATTGAATGGCTATTACAACACATAGCAACTTCAGTTTTTGTTTGTTCTATTTCCATTTTCAGAAAGACTGGAGATCTTTTAGTATGTAGAAGTGTAACAAATGCACACTCTGACACTTGTTTGAAATACGTTGTGGCACTCATCAAGCTGTTTCACATTTCCTATCTATTCAATGTCATTATCATGATACTAAAGCCGCAAACGTTTGACGTGGAATTTTTCAGTTGTGCAAAAAATGGAGTTAGAACAAATCAAAACTAAGGCTGCGAAATGATTACATTGAACAACGAATCTACATTTCAATCAAAAATATGAAACAATCTCAGTAATGAGCTGCAGTTGAACTGTCTTTATGGAAAAATAAAATAAAATAAAATAAGACTGTTTTTATGTAAGACTGTGACAGAGGATCATTGCTACACCATGTTTTTAAACCAGTGTTTTCGCTACACTTGTTAAAGGAATTGATTTAAATGGAAAGTTTCCTACATAATGTCATCAAGTTATCTCCCCATCAAAATTTCTAAGCATACCCAAAGCTGCTGATTTCTTGTGATATTTCACAAGTCAGAGACGGAAACAGATTGCCCCAAATCACATCCTAACCAAGACATTTTGTCACAGTGCCCAGTGTAATGTTTGGTGATTTTGTTGTTGTTGTTTTTTTCTGAGGCGGGGGTGACTCAAAATGTAACTGATCACAATGAACGTGGCAGTAAGTTCAATAGATTTAAAGTCATCCGAGTGTCCAGTGCCACAGATACAGAATTAGGTCACATACCGAAATCGACCATTCGGACCTTCTTCAGCAAAGCTCTCTGCTGCTGCTAACTCGCCCTTCACCCTCTCCAGGTTGGCAAAGGAGTAGATCAGGTGGGTGCAGAGAAATGGATCTATGTCTGTGATGTCGTGTTTGGCCAGGGTGTTTCTGTATCTCCCCCATGATGCGAAGTAACATACACGGAAAAAGTCTTTGCTCATCACTGAAAATGTATGTAGAGTGCATTGAAGGCCTTGGAAGAGAGAGAGAGAGAGAGAGAGACAGATAGGCAGACAGACAGACAGACAGGCAGGCAGGCAGGTAGACAGACAGACAGACAGACAGGCAGGCAGGCAGGCAGGCAGGCAGGCAGACAGACAGACAGACAGACAGGCAGGCAGGCAGGCAGACAGACAGACAGACGGTCAGACAGACAGACAAACAGGCACAGACAGACAGTCAGACAGACAGAGTTTGTGTACTAGAGCAAGAATGAGAGAAAGGGGTAGACACACTCACAGCCGCACAATATACTCGCAAAGAGACAGAATCTATAAAACTAGAGATAGGAGGTATGGCTAGCTAGAGACAGCACTTGAATAAAACAAAGGACTGCAAAGGAGGACAACTGAAATACCAGGACAAAGAGAGATGTTTTAGAGTAAAAGGATGGAGAGTTTGAAAGTCAAAAAATAAATAATAATGAAGAGATGATGACATAGACATAAAGAACGGGAAAGACAGTGAAAGACAAAACAAAGTCATGTTAGTGAGAGAGAAATTATTGTGTGAGCCATAAACTGGAATCGTGGCAGAGGAGACGGGAAAGAAGAAAAGAACACATAGGTCGTTCAATCTGGAAACTAATAAGGGGTGATAACCTGTATTGGGATGAAACTTGAATTATTGTTGCATTTGAATCTCTTGAACGACTGCGTAAAAAGAACAGCCA
>OZ007583.1:2800940-2928440 GCA_963931925.1 Onchidella celtica | reverse complement strand
CTACCACATAACATTAAAGTTGTAGCCAATATAAGAATATTTTATCACAATTTCCATTTGTCTTATGATATTCCGAACAAACGCTACTGCAGCAAGTTCATGGGGTTTCATAGTAATATGAACGGATTCGCCGCTTTCTTTCTTTTTGTCACAGATCAGTGTTTCTCTACCTTCTTTGTCCCAAGCCTCACTGCAATCACCGCCCCCCCCCCCCCCAACAAAAAAAAAAAAACACGCGTCCTATCATAATCGGACAGAGTTAGTATAATGTGTAATACACAAAAAGATGTTTCAAAATATTCATACCTTCAGTATAAATACATTCAAAAGGAGTTTCAATTAAAACTTTATTTCAAATTTTATACACTTTTCCTCCTCCCAAGTGAGCCTTCCCTTCCACGCTGGCTGCAGATTTGAAAAGTCCCTATGCCCCATTAAATTTTTATGACCCAGGTCCCACCAGAATAGTGTCGTGCCCCACTCTGTCAAACACTGTTTTAGACCTATCTAAACACTATTATAATTATGTCAGTTTAAAAAAAAAAAAAATTCAAGGAGCGCTTCGGTAGGGACAGTTTCTGTGTGAAGCCGAGTAGAGAAAATATTGAGAAAATCATTTTGGAGTCACCGCCCAGGTATAAAATCACCATTAAATTCGGTTTCGGTTGGAAACTGTCTTTTATACACATTCCCATTCGGATACAGCTGATGGTGGTGTTCATAATTAGTATGCTCAATAAGAATTATCTGCGACATCTGGGACAGCAAAGTGAACAACAGTAAGATGTGTCCATAATTATACTACCGCTTCCATATCACTGTCATTTTTACGATTACTATCGCCACTACAAAATGTATTATTATAAATCAGTACTGGCGTTACCATCAAATCCTCTACCGTCACTAGTACAAATAGAATCACAACTAATCAATTACTATACTTGGAACCTGTTGTACTTAATCATTAAAATTAAGCACCTAAAATATAGTTTGAGACTTCTCATTTTGCTTGAGGAAGCAGGATATCTGTTCAAACAAAAAAAGGTACAGAAAACCTGAACTCCCCGATAATGTCAAATACAACCATTTAGCTGACATCCCTCCAAATTTTTAATGTCGACTACTAAACAAAAACAGTCATAAATACAAAAGTTATACAGGGATCACTACCATCATCATCAGGCTACTGCTTTTACTCCATTCACTATTAATTCTACTACTGCCCCGACTACCTAACTAATCATCAATCCTATCACAACTACCTACTATAGCTAATAAATAGAAAAATTACCTTCGAATTCGAATTGCACACTGGCTGGGTAAAGCCTGACAGCGTGTTGACAGTCATGTACTACTGAACTAGCTGCCCTGTCTGTCCACAACTTTCTATTACCCAGCAAGGATGAAACGGGTCTTCTACATCAGTTGTCCCTCCCCATCCTCATCACGTTAAGTGGTGCAACTTCCTACAGGACTGAGTAAACAGGTCAGTAGGAAAATGACCTCCCTGTAATCATCGTTATCTTAAACCTCATTCCCCTCCTTCCCACCTCTCTCCTCATTTAACTACAGCGACATATCTGCTTTCCCATTCCATTCTGAGCTGACACGGACATGTCTATCTATCTATCTATCTATCTATCTATCTATCTATCTATCTATCTATCTATCTATCTATCTATCTATCTATCTATCTATCTATCTATCTATCTATCTATCTATCTATCTATCTATCTATCTATCTATCTATCTATCTATCTATCTATCTATCTATCTATCTATCTATCTATCTATCTATCTATCTATCTAGCTAACTATCTATCATTATTCTGAGTACCCTGTGACAAGAACAGTGCGTCTCTTGAGTAGGAGGAAAAGCGCTTAAGATTTGGAGTGGCTGGCAGGAGGGTTTAGGAGAAGGTTGCAGGCTGAACAAGAGTGTCCTCAGGGAAAATAGTATGATTTGCATTGAGGTTTTAATCCATAAAGAAACGTGTTGCGTTGCAGTGGATTTGAAATCAAATGTTTCGTTGAAGCATAGTTTCAATTTGCAGGTGATACATGGAGGATAGCAGGTTTACAGTATTGGTTTTGAAAAATACAGCTTTAGGAGTATTCATTAATCATTGTCCTGTGTATCGAAAGTCCAAATCCCTTCACTATGAATTGCTACACAAAATGAGGATAATTGTGGAATGAGATGGCAAGATAGATTTGAGAGGTGTAATTAAAGTATGCTTATGAAGTTCCATTGGGTGCAGTTCCTTTAATTATAATACATTATCATTATCTTTCCCTGGAAATACGAGACTGAAGAACAGGATTTTTGGATTGTCTGCGCGCGGAGAATTGTTGATTGGAATGGGGTGGGGGAGGGGTTTGGCGAGTTAGTCTTAGTGAAAGATTTTAGTCTTTAAAATAGTTTTCAACTGCAGTTTTGATGCGGCTTTACCTCCCCCCCCCCCTCCCCCCTCTCCAATCCCCGCAACCCCTTCTTTGTGGCAAGAAAATGACGAGAGCCCCGTTGTAGTAAACTGTCGTAACTTGACTTCATTCAAAAATTGGTACACTTGGGCATGTTTGTAGACCGTGGCAACCTGCAAGTTGTGTTATATGCCGAGGGTTAAATTCTGATAGCCAAAGGTTAATAAGGTTTTCTTAATTTGTCGTAAGTCTTATAAAGAACGTTATTCGGTTTTTCCTTCTCCACAAAAACATTGTTAAAAAACGGATTTACGATATTTTACCTCATGGTCCACGATATGTAATAACAAAGAATTGTCTCAACTGATGCGCTTCCAATGTTTCAAGAAACACAAATGCAATAACACAGTAACAACTTATTTCAACGATAAAATCTACACCAATATCACTGCATCGCGAATCAATAGTTTTACAGTGAAGAATCCAACAAAGAAATCCCGAAAGCCATGTTGAAAAATTGTTTAGCGTGTTTTACTTTTTTTGTAGCCGTATTCGTCACCTACCAAGTTCAGTAGCAGCGAAACTAGCGCAAAGAAGAAGAAATTGTCTGATACACTACTGTCAAAATAGCGTAACTGTAGATATATATTTTCCAGCGGATTCACTCAGCTGACTAGTCACGTAGGCACTGTGACAAGCCACGCCGCCAAATTATCACCACCCCTGATGGCCGACGGCTGCCAACGATAGAGAAGCCGACACAAGATCAGCAGGTGTCAGCTTGACCCCGAGGACACTCACACCCTGGTCAGTGGAGCCAATCTCCGAACATCCAGTGGATGTGCTCCGATGTACAACAACGGCAAGGGACTGGCAACGTTCATTAATTAATGACTTTCCTTACTTACCATGTCATTTCCTGCCGTTTATTTTAACTGCATATGTTAACACCAACGATTGAATTTACATGAGGTGGCGTACGGCATTGGATTTGGGGGTGGGGAGGCGCAGAGTCAAGAGTAAGAGTACCCGAAGAAAGCAGCTCGCACGATCATGTTCAAAGCAAACAGCACATCACTTGTGTAAACAGTTGAAGTGCCCAAAAGGCTTAAACTCCAGCGTCCGTCTTACAAATTGGAATAATAAAGTATGGCTTTTTGTATGTTCACCACTTGATGCAGATGTTGTATGTTTGACACGTGAACACTGTGCATTGCAACTATCTGCAATATCACTCGGGTGCAAAACTTAATGCAAACAGGCAAAGTTGCAACCGTCGACTAGTCAATGACTAAAACAAGTTCCAATGTGTAGCAGAATGTGAAGATAAATGGCTATGGAGATCAGTATTTAAAGAGGATCACGGGCAGAGGCGTTTCCACACTAGTCAGATGAATATAAAATCGTGTATAATATTTTCCCAAATCTGTTCACTCAGCGCCACGTCATGCAATCCACGGCATTATTGCCTTTAGTCGCCGACGGCGCCCCACTAGGGCGAATCCAACACAAGATCCCAAACCGTCAGCTCGACTTGGAGGGAAGATACACCTTGGTCTGTCGGAACTAATCTCTAAAACAGGATGGACAGACGTTGTGTGCGTAATCTAAAGTATTCCCACACATCGCCATAGGCCAATTGATGTCTTCCTCCCCGTCAAACTATAGTACTGACAGAAATATTGCAGTACGTTTTACCCCTAAGTCTGTGACAATCAATAAGACTGAACTACAGAATATACAGAAGGCGCATTTAAAATGTAACATCCAAAAATAAACAATTAATGAAGAAAAGCGTTCTTTCATGTGGTTCCGCGCAGCTGCAGGGCTATAATGGTGCTTTTTCACAGGTTCATTACCCCCCGGCGTCAGAAATGTTGATTACGAATACAGATTGCAATCTGTTCTGTACAAGAGATCTCGTCCATTTATTTTGCACAAAAAGCAAAACAAAATAATAACAGGTGAAGAAATGCCTCGTTGTCATTATCTGAACTAATTAAACTTAAAACTAGCAATTTGAAAAAACAAAAATGTGAACAAGTGAAGAATTTTCAAACATTCTTGTGGTAAAAAAAAAAAAAAACAAGTTTGAACACCGCGAGTTGCAAATCAGTAGTTTGTGCCCGAGCAAGTTTGGGACTCCGATGGACGTACTTTAATCGCTCGTTAAACTGTAAGAGTTGTGATTAGTTATCGTTACTAATGATTATGATTATCAATCTGTCTGTCTGTCTATCTATCTATCTATCTATCTGTCTGTCTGTCTGTCTGTCTGTCTGTCTGTCTATCTATCTGTCTTCAGCAAATTCAACCAACCAAACACCCAAACGTAGAAGGAACCACCATTACTGTGCTAGCTGTCCCTAGCTCAAACAAAGTGGCATGTCAAAGTGGATTGTATTAGAGAAATGTATGTATAGAGCTGGCAATGATGACACTCATGTAAGGTCCTTTAACTGGTCTGGATCACGGTATCTCCGATGTAAAAGAATACATTTTTTTAGCCCACCCGCCAGTGCAGTAGGGATTTTCTGTGCATTTTCCCAAGTGTCCTCTATCAAACACATAATTATTTAAGACTTATCCCAGCGAGAAGACCTCTTTCATATCACATAATGATTATCTTTGTCCCAATCTCAAAATAATCACCAAGCTTTCATCACCAAAATCCGTTCATCTCCATCGGCTCGGAGAATGAATGAGCTGCAGCTAACATACAGAAACCTAGCTTACACGAAGGCACAAAATAGAATCAGTGTCTGTGTGTAGGAATTAAGAAAGAAACTTGAACCTAAAGCGATTTCAAAGTTGAGCAATGTAAACAGGCTGGTATGTCATACTTTGTGGCCACGTCCCCAGATAAGATCGTAGCGTGTTAACTACGTCGGGACTTTTTCTTTTTTAATGACTTGTGTGGAAACAACAAAATTTGCGAAACTAAAATCATTTTAATTACGCCTCAAAAGTTCTGAAATAACATCTGGTTACACAAAAAAAAAAAAAAAAGCTGAGATGCTCATGAAATTATAAGAACACATTGTGCAACACCTCATCGTCCTCCATAATTTGAAGAAAAAATACAATACACTAGTCAAAAAAAAAAGGGGGGGGGGATCCACCCCTCACCCTCTCTTTCATTCACACTTATCTTTGAATTTAGGGGCGGGCAATGGGAATAGCGACTTCTGGAGTTCAATAGGGCAAATAAGGGTGTGCGGGAAGGAACTGGGACGGGGGTATGGTGGAAATGTGGACAAACAGACGATTTAATGAAGCAAAAAGAGAGAGAGAAAAGAAAGAACTCGTACTCAAGCCGACAAAGTTGTTTCACTGGAACATACAGTGATGGGAATTGAGATGGGATCGATTCTGTGGAATCATTCCGATCGGCAAGTGTGGACACATTTAGCGCTGCTACAGAAACTTTCATGTTTAGTCATTGAATTGTTTATGTTATAGACGGCAAGTGATATGACTGACTAGGGTGAATTTCTTTTTAGTATTATTTTTACCTGATTTCTCCGGAGGGGGGGGGGGGGTGGGGAGGCGGAAGGTTGTAATACATGTATTTTTTTCTGATGGGATGCGGCAAAATTAGAGTGTGAGCTGTAATGCCACCCTCCACTTGAGCCCCCTCCCTTCCTGTGAGTGAAATCTGGATGCCAACATCCTGGCTACATTAATTTATCTCTAAAATCATCATACGGTTAATGTGGGATGCAGTGAGGCGAAATGAGGAAGAGCACACCCATCGGCCTCTGTGGTTGGCCAGCCTTCTGTAGGGTCATGCATCAGTCATTATAAAAGTTATTCATTGTCCAACCACGCATAGCCCACATCAACCAACGCCCAGAGACCTTCACAAGTTAGTCACGGTTTAGTTGTTAAGGATGACGTCAAAGTAAAGTGTTATGTCGTGCCAAATACACGACGACAGACAATATACCAATGCCTAAAAGTTCCGCTAGTCCTTAGTACGCCTGCACCTGTTCTACACAACTGCTGTAAACTGTCTCCCTTTTCCCCGGCCCTTTATCCTCTATTTGTCTCTGGTATTTAATTCAATCCCAAATGTCTAATCGGAAATCCAAACTCTGAACATTATACCATTAAGTATGACCTCGCCCCCCCCCCCCCCGCCTCAACAACAACAACAACATATTATGTGCATACTTGAATTAAAAAATCTCACGAATATCCCATGTGACCGAATGTGACGTTTTATTTTCATTTTTTCCCATTCTTTTAAAATTTATTTCAGTCTCGCTCTCTCTTTCTTTGTTTCTTACACGTGGGCTTTACAAAATAGAACTTTTGTTTTCTTTTTGTCAGCTTTTAACTTTTATTCTCAGTCGCATTTTTTTGTATGTGTATGCAATCATTGTCCAGGCTTGCTAGGATGTAAACAATGATTTACCTGGTGGGTCACGGACCATTAATTTGATGACTCACCGTGTGCGTGGACATTTTATTTTCCCTCTAGGAAGGGTCTTACAGTGTAATTTTAAGTATGTCTTTTTGATGTTCATGTCTGTTACCTGCCATTATTTAAAGTTGTAGCACTGCAAGGGTTATCGACACAGAAATGTTTATAATGTAAAATAAGATAAGATCAAATAAGATAAGATGAGACAAGGCTCATTTTTTCGTCCCATAAGGAAATTCGTCTCCAAAAGCCTAACATTAAGAGCATACCACAAACACCCTTCGTGTTATTACATTGTATGTATTGTGAATATAAAAATTTACGTTCGCCACTATTTTTTGTCAGGTTTCTTTAGTTTTCTTAAGAAACAAAGTCGATTGACGCTCGTGACGAATTCTTGACCACGGTCTCGTCAGTCATGCATCAATTTAATGTCATCAAACTTTCTGCATGAAGTCGAGAGACTAAATACGCCGGGGCTGGACTTCAAACATTATGCTTTTCTGCGATATCAGTGTGCTTGACAATATTTGAAGCAATCAAACAGTACATGTATTTTAAAAGTATTCTAGACAGTATCATGTGATGTCATTGCGGGCATGAATGTGCCAGGCCTTGGAAACTGTCATGTCCATAATAAATTAGACACGGGATATCCTGGCCTTGTCACGTAGCCACAATCCTCACAGGAGACTTTTTGTTACCAAATTATGCCCACTTCACGAAAACGGCATTATGGCCAATGGTTAAAGAAAAGATTGCTGTTGTTGTTACATTAAACATAACCCTTGCCCTGAACCTAACCTGAGCTGTAAAACTTTCGTCAAACTTCACTGTGCAAATAAAACCGCATTGAGACACAAAGCCCAGTGAGACACTCCGAATATAGCATTGATATCTCAGACCACAGAGTCTCTGTAGTGTCCCTTGTAAATCAAGCTGCCCAGGCACGAAGAACAAACATTACACAGATATCTTGGCAGGAGACATAAATATTGAGAAAGACGTCGGAAAGTGCATACGAAATAATACACCATTCAATCTGTGCTTGTATGAGAAAATTCTTTAAGTCGCACCTTAAACTTCGGGACAGCCATAGTATGTCTTATAGTGAACATGGCGGCAAATGTATTGAAACATTGGCAGACGGCAGAGTTTTCACCTACATTAATGAAGGACATTATCACGGCTATTATTTCATTGTTCTAAATGCATTCACAGAGCGAAAATCATACAAAAACCACATTTTACAATAATACTTGTCAAATAGCCAGTTTCGGACATGTTTGAGTCTTTTCAGACACTTGGCACACATATTCTCCCATCTTCTACTCCATAGACGTTTCTAGCATTTAGAAGTATCTATTTGTTCTTGTTTGACAATCTGAGTATAAAAAAAAAAAAAAAACATCTCCATCTTCACATTCAGGAAACATTAGTCTACAGTGAACATCTTCCATGTTATAGACATGTACATGTTGTAGAAACATAAGAGGGAAAAATTCCAGCTTCTAAGTAACTTGCAGGAAATGGTGTGGAAGTGAATAATCGATGTGTCTGTAAGGTTGTTTTGCCTGATAGTTGGATCAAATTGATTATTCTCCCATTTGCGGTAATTGTCAGAAAATGTCACAGGAACACTTAAGGGTATAATATTATGTTGTATTTATTCAGACAACTGAAGCAATCACGCCTCTGTCCTCATTTGAACTCAGCTAGGTGTCAATGACTAATGGAATATAAACAGTGAAGTCAGCTTTGTCTACAGCACCATCAACAGGTCATGGGTCAGCATAGGTCAGCTGTGATCACTGCTGTGCCCACTACTAGCCAACTAGTTCACTATAATCACACTTTGGCAAACGTTGGAGACTTGATTTTTTTAAATAAAGACTGCTTTCGCCGAACACTTATAATCGAAGGGGATAGTTCTATGCCATGTCTATGTCCATCTGGACCCAATAAACAAACAAAAACTATAGTATATTTGTTCATAAAGATCGAGGAGGATACTGTCTTCTGTGTAAATCATTTTTACCTAAATCTGCTGTAATCAGAGTTGGGCACATTGAAAGAGCTTAAAGCTTCAGAATCGTACTATTCACGAAAAGCAAATTTTGTTCAATATCATTATCTCTTTTTTGTGTGTATGGATGGCTTAGACATGGTATTGAGCCAAGCGCTCCAATTAATTGGTCCTATCAAATGAACATGGTGCATACATATTTATATTGAAAATTGTTTACTTAAATTGAGTTTTCATAACCTGGTTTTTAAAAAGCTCAGTTATCACAATTAAATAGAATAAGAGTTATCTGATGACGGACACCAGAATTAGACAGTTTGGTAGTACATAACAGTCACTTACCTCAGTGTGCTTGTAGGACAATACTTAAAACTAAACGTTAGATTTATCAATGGTCGTCAGTCACCGAATCCTCACAACAGAATGGCTGATGATCAAAGTTGTTACAGTTATAAATCTATATGAACACCTACACTTTATAATTATAGCTCTGTGTCCTGTTTTAGTCTGTGGGCTGGTACGCACTAAATCGTAGAAAACGTTCAGACATTTTTGTAATAATAAATGTGTATACAGTGTATCCTACATTATTGCATTTCAAGGGGCTGCGTCGTCGACCGTTTATAACCCGTCACTCTCTCTTACAAAAACCACCGCGGCCTATAAGGGACACTATTTATAGCCCTCCTGTCCCAAAGTGCGGGTTACCTGCCCCATTTCGGTTTGGCCGTTGAGCCATCCTCCGAAACCAGTGTTGCATGCGGTCACGACATTGATACAATGTCTTCTATTTATAAATAATCACCCCCCCCCTCCCCCTCCATTTTGACTTGAACTAACGGTATAAATGCCCAAGGCAGCGAGCCTTCATAGAGAAAGTAGCAAACCTTTCGTTTATTTTTATCTTGTGGAATATACAAATGTTAAAATAGAATAATGATATATATATATTTGTAAATTTGTGTTTTGTCTAACAACAACTGGAGTCCATCAAAAAGTCCAAAAAGGTCAAAAAGATAAGGAAAATGGTGTTATTTTTTGTATAGGACAGGCAGAGAGAAAAAAAAAATAATAAAACGAAATATCCGTGGAGTCAATGACAGACATAGCAAATAGATATTTGATGTCTGAAAATATAATATTTACATTCAGCCTTCAGAATAGGCACACCCATACGCTATTATTTTCAAGAAAATGTTATACATCATACAGTTCTATTGTCGTCTAATAATCGTCGATCAGAATTGTTTTTTCTTTTGAGGGAGAAACTGGGGTAGAGGCCCTGAAAATCTCAAATAAATACTGGCAGCACGTACTGATTTGAATCATGGGGAAAAAATTGTCACGTGATAAACTTTTTGTTTGCAAAATGGGCTGTCATTTTTTTTTTCAGGGTACTAACATTCTAGAACCAGTTTATCGTTCACTTAGTTCCTAGTACCGGGTATTATTTTGAACACTATTCATTGGTATTTCCGCACATTTGTCAGATTTCTTGCTGGAGATCTATATAAAATAGTGGAGTTGCAATTCATTTGAGTAAGTTTCTAAAGCAGGGATCGGCAAACCACGGCCAGCGGGCCACATCTGACCAGCGAAGGGACTTTGACCGGTTTTCTACAAAATACGTGTATACCAGGGTACTGAGCTTATAAATACGATTTTTTCCTTATTTTGTGTCTTTTGAGCGCTCATACTGATGGATCGTGCATGGCGACTTGGTGCACTTGGGCTCAGGTTCCGTTTTGTTCCAAACCAAACGCTAGTAAAGCACAAGTGATTTTCCAGCATGGACTTTTCACCGATTTGAAGCAAATTTTAAACTAGATGTACTGAAATGGGTAATTCCCACATTTCAATACCTTCATAGAGACTTAATATCTCTATACAGTACACACCAATTAATCCTTGCTTGCCATTTGAATAGACAGACCGCAGATTTTGTTTAATGGACCATCTGCTTATGAAGTTGACGTATAGCAATAGAAAAAAACATACTATTTTATATAGACGGAAATTATCAACAAATGACAAGAACATTACCGAGAGAGAGAGAGAGGGGAGGGAGAGAGAGAGAAAGAGAAAGAGAGAGAGGAGAGAGAGAGAGAGAGAGGGGAGAGAGAGAGAGAGAGAGAGAGAGGGGAGGGAGAGAGAGAGAAAGAGAAAGAGAGAGAGAGAGAGGAGGGAGAGAGAGAGAGAGAGAGAGAGAGAGGAGGGAGAGAGAGAGAAAGAGAGAGAGGAGAGAAGGGAGAGAGAGAGAGAGAGAGAGAGAGGCGAGGGAGAGAGAGAGAAAGAGAGAGAGAGGGGAGAGAGAGAGAGAGAGAGGAGGGAGAGAGAGAGAGAGAAAGAGAGAGAGGAGAGAGAAAGAGAGAGAGAGGGAGAGAGAAGAGAGAGAGAGAGAGAGGGGGGGGGGGAGAAATATGATATTAAATTTTATGATAAGATATCTAAATAAGAGGAAAAAGTAAAAAAATGGAATAAGCATGATAAAATAAGTAAATACATAGATAAATAGATAGTACATGACTTGTAATACAATTAAGTAAATAAACACGCTACCACTGGTGTGTTTTATGAAGTAACTGGAGAAGATCAAAGACGCTTTGTCCAAGATTTCCAAAAAATGGACAAAAAGCCATGGGAAACACCAATGATGAGAACAGGTATAATTTTCTTCGAGGTAAACATTTCTAGTTCAGCATCCTATTGAAGGATAAAGACAAGACATAAGACAATAGTGATCAGAGGCCTCGTTAATCCAGCATGTCATGGGATGCTCACAGTTCAACTATTGTCTCGGAAGAACAAGCATGCTATCTGTCTCTGTCTCCACAGTCCACATCTTCATGGCGCATGCCTTGGCGGCGTGGATAGAGCTGTTGATCTGGGTACCTGAAAATCCTAGGTTCCAATCTCACTTGTAAACTAACTGCATGTCACATGTCTGTTTGTCAATGAGTTGACGGGGACGGAAACTCTTTGTCTTGTACACATCCTGAAAGGTGATCAAACGTGGATGCAACCTCCTCCCCTTCCCTCCCCCAGTACACAGACAGACACACACAAAATAAACATCCCGACAGACTCCACTACGATCCTTCGTTTTCCATGTTGCACGCTATGAAGAAATTCACAGTTAACAAAGACAAACCTTCTAGTTCTACGATCATCTTGACAACACTATCGCGTCTTTTTTAAAAAATATAATTATGGCCGGGGCTTGAAGGAGAGGGGTTCCTTGGCAAGTGCTGCGGTAGGGACAGGTGTCCCCATGGGTTTGGGGGTGGTTTTCTTGTGGGTTAGTTAGAGCTAGGATAAGGGATCAGGGTATTTTATGTATACTTTTTTTCTTTGTATTTTGTGTAATTCTTTCATCCTTTTTGAGAAATTTGCATTGGTGTCATTGCAGCCCAGGTACAGATGGGGCAAATTTTAATACGTTGTCGCCACAGTGCAGGGTTGGGTAGGATATAAGGGTTGTGTTGTTCGGGTTGACGCTTGTAAAACAACAACTTGCCATGCGCTTGTTTTGGTACAGACTGTTGTGTTCCTGGTTTTGTGCATCCAATCTATCAATCACAGGACTCAGCGACTCAGAATAGACCAGATCACTCCCCCGTTTATTAGTACATACAGACCAGTACAAAGACGAGAACACACAATCTTACCGGTGACAAACATGTATACATAATCAGCTATACATATCCAGCATTACTGGAAAGGCTTTTGCTCGCGTCATCCTCTGCCGCCTTCAACAACTGGCGGAAAAAGTCTTACCAGAAACACAATGTGGCTTTCGAAGCAAACGATCAACTATTGACATGATATTTGCACTTCGGCAAATCCAAGAAAAATGTAAAGAACAAAACAGGCCGCTTATAACATGCTTTGTGGACCTAACAAAGGCTTTCGACACCGTAAGCCGATCTGGCCTGTATGCAGTCCTTAAATCCATAGGCTGTCCACCAACATTGCTAAAACTTATTGCATCCTTCCACACTGACATGAGGGCATGTGTCAACTTTGAGGGCTGCACATCCAATTCATTTGCTGTAAACAGCGGTGTGAAGCAGGGATGTGTTCTTGCTCCTACCTTATTTGGTATATATTTTGCAGCCCTACTCAAGAATGCCTTTGGTCAATGTTCAGGTGGAGTACTTATTAACACCAGAGTGGACGGCTCCATTTTTAATGTTGCCAGACTAAAAGCAAAATCTCGTACAGAGCATATTATGTTACAAGAGCTCCTCTTCGCAGATGATGCTGCAATCGTGGCCCACGATGAAACCACGCTCCAGGCTCTCATCAATAGCCTTGCCAAAGCCTGTGACAAATTCATGCTAAAGATCAGTGTCTCAAAAACTGTAGTTTTGACACAAGGCTTGAGAAACCCCAACCCAATCATGCTGAATGGCTCTCCTCTGGAGCAAGTGGGAAAATTCTGCTACCTAGGCTCAACCATCAGTGGTAGCACAGACATAACAACTGAAATAAATGCCAGAATAGGAAAGGCGGCCACAGCTTTTGGCAAACTCTCAAAAAGGGTGTGGAACAATAGCAAGCTGACCATCAAAACAAAGGTACTCGTGTACCAAACTTGTGTCCTAAGCACCCTGCTGTATGGCTCAGAGACATGGACCACCTACTCCAAACATGAAAGATCCCTCAACTCCTTCCACCTGCGCTGCCTACGCAAAATTCTCAAGATCAAGTGGCAAGACAGGATCTCAAATATCGAAGTTCTGAGCCGAGCCAACATTCCATCAACTCAGGCTCTCCTAGGCAAAAAAAGACTGCGGTGGCTTGGACATCTCCACCGTATGGAAAATGATCGCATCCCCAGACAAATTCTCTACGGGGAACTTGCTACTGGCAACCGACCCAGAGGTAGGCCACATCTGCGATTCAAAGACACTTGCAAGGTCACGATGAAAGCATTCAACATCGACCCCAATGAATGGGAGAACCTTGCAAGTGATCGAAGCAGATGGAGACAAAAATTGCGCAGTGGCACGCTCGCAATAGACTTCAAGGCAAAAGAAACATACCTGACAAAACGACAGAGGCGGAATGAAAACACTCGCCAAAGTGAACCCAAAAGACTGACCTGCAATCACTGCCATCGCACTCTCGGGTCAAACATTGGTAGAATAAGCCACGAGAGAAGCTGTCAGTCAAAGTGAAAGTGAATATTCTAGCTGCTAAGACCGTCTGTAAAGACGCTAAAGGCCATATATATACATATTGTCCAACATCAACATCACAACCGCCCAGTACACCTTCACACACAAGCAACCCATCCGTGGCAAACAAGCATCCCCCCAGACGACACACACGCCATCAACCCAAACACACAACAATCACATTATCAGCACTTTCAGACAGAGGAGACAACTACAGGGGAAAACCACTCATGTCATGACCCATAACAGAGACAATAGTCCTTACCGATCCCTCCCCGATGCCACCTTAACAGCATTATGGGCCCCTGGGCAAAGCAATAGGCAGCTGCCCGTCCTCTACACAACTACTGAGAAATGTACATGCATGTATGAGGCCCTCGAAGCCCTTCGTGCCCCTGGACAAGTGCCCATGCCTTAAGACGGCCCTGCCCTCCCACTATCAGGCTTACAAACCGCAGCAACAACACCCCAACCCCATCCTCAGTGCTAACCCAAAGGCACACAGAAAGAACAAAAAATCACAGTGACAACCCGAGGAGGATGAAATTAAGAAGAGGTGAAATGAAAGTATAATACTAGTAGGATCGGGTATTTCTCATATTGTTGTACACGCATTTCTGCCTTTTTAGAGAAAATGAGGATGGCAAGTTTGAAGAGGTGTGTAAAATCAGGGTTTTGTTCAGTAGGCTTCAGAATCGAAACCTGCACAAAAATGCTCACGAAAAATGCACCCATAATTTTAATGACACTCACTATACAGTATACAATCATACAGAAATATTAATTATAAAATTATGAGTGAGAGAGCCACTTTTATGATAAAACCTGAAAGTCAGCAAACTGTCGCTGTTACGAGTTGGGTTATATGGAATTATTGGTGTTACGACTGCATTTAAAATATCGAGAGGTTTTTAGGAATTACTCTTCCATACCATGCCACATATACTAATAACAATTCGAATAAGTTTTATCAAGGACCTGCAGGGCCACAAATTTATTTACTTTAAAATCCCTAACAAATTTCGTCTAGCTCTTACATACTAAAAAGACAACATCAGCAGCATCAAATGAAAATTCAATAATATATCATTAGAAGTCTCCTCTAGATTCCTAAAAGATTATATCATTCTGACTCATTCACAATTTAATTATTACTTATCTATCTTTCAGATATAGTCTGCCTACTATCTAACAAATAATATCCTAATGTCTCAGACGACAATGTTAACTCAGTTATTCGTGCCTACCGCTTATAAAGGATCAAACTCGTCAATACAAACTGACGTAGTTAAGTTAGATCTAGATCTACTCTAGGATGGGCTGGCAATCCCCAGCCTCATCCAGACACATCAATTTCAATTTACAAATGTGTATACCAGACATTCATGCTAGATCTAGTTGCAAATTTAAAATACATTGTAGTCTTGTATTCTTCGGTAGCACTTCTACTGGAAAATTTAAGGTCAGCTTCACGTTCATCGTCGAATCAATAGACAAACACTTACACTTGGTCCCTGATACGAGATCAGGGAGCCGGAGATAATAGCAGTGGATAATTTGTGGAAAGCATATGGTCTCATTCCAGTGTCTATCATGGGCATAGACATGACTATAACAATCTTCTGATTCTCTCTGGCTGAATCACGCCGACTACCTGCACAGATGGATATTCTGCATGGAGTAGTGAAACATAGGAATGGCTCCGCTTATATACCGCGCGGCCATCTGCAAATCCCCAGCCAACTGCCCCAAATTTGATTGGTGCATCCATTTCGAGCTCAGCTCGTAGTATTAATAGATTCTGCATGGAAATCGGTCACGGCCTTGCACTAGTAACAGACAAGGTCAAATTAACATATCAAAACCCTTACTAAAGTCTCTAAACCCTCTACGTTTTATGTACGAATTTACTATCTCCCTTTTCTCACCCCTGTTAGAGTTCATCAAAATCACGGGGTCGAGAATTGCACCGTCACTGCTAACCCATCCATTTATTCTATCTTGCCCCACTTTCTTTCCATCTCTAAGAAAAAGCGTTACAAAAACAAACTGTCCACGAGAATAGTTCAAGGACATTTGCACTGGCTAAAATCAACGAGACCATGAAATAAACAAGCCGTGACCCAGCACGACACTTCTAGTCCTAACCCTGACATCCCCCACCCCAGTGAAAATTTTAAGAAAAATTTACACGATAGGATCCAAGAAATCCCAAAGTTATTGTGGTAGGGGCTTAAGTAGTACTGTAGAAAAACGAGCCTTAAGCTTGAGACCAAAAAAAAAAAAAAAAAAATTTAACTAAGAACGTGCATATTGGATGGACAAAAAGCATACAATTATTGATGTCACGTTCTATAGAATCTATTCTATCGAAACATTCTTACTGCACACAATCAAAATTCTCAGGAACATCTATGTCACGAGTGGAGTGAGTGCAATTAAGGGGATTGCTACAGAGCGGGTGTAGAGTAAGAAAGGCTCACAGTAGACAGCAAGTTAAGCGTGCTGTTGTGAGTAGTAGTGGGGGCGGGGTCTGAAGGAGGCGAAAGCGCGGTATTACTATCACTGCAAGTTAGAAGGTCCTAGGGATCGGACCTGTGAATAAAAGCCCATCGGGCGGACATAAAGGGGAAGCAGTCGAGAAGACTAGTGAGAGTCTTTCCAGTTATGACTGGTATGTAGAACGTTGATTGATTATTATGATTGATGTATTATATTATATTCGTCTATTACCATGATGTAAATAAGTATATGTGAGGAATGTGGAAGTCCTTGATATTGGATATAGCAATGTGCGCCACGAGCGATAGATGAAAGTGAGTTCATGGATTTGTAGCGCGAGTGAGTAGTGTGTACTCCGATGGAAGTGTGTTACCGTAAGATGTGTGGTGAGTGAAAGGTGAACTAGTGTGTGTACGCTTCATGGATTGTAAGGAGAGGTGGAGTGAATAGAAATGGTAGGGTATTATACCAATGTAATGTTATTCTTGTAGGTGTCGGGGACGGGCCGCAGAGCCACCTCGATGAGCACAGGGGATAGGCCAGCATAGGGCCGGAGGCCACACATAGGCCAGAAGTGAGGCTGTCAGTGCAGGACAGTAGAGGCACATAAAGTCGTGGCAGTCAGGTCACGGGCAGGGACGTAGATATGAGAGTGAATGAGATACTATGTTGTTGCCATGTTGATAGGCTAGTGAACTGATATTATGTTGTTGCCATGTTGATGGCTATGGAAATAATAACGTGTTATCGCCCTGCTGAGGTGCTAGGGGAGTGCTAAGGTGTATGACAATAGGAAGGTGATATTGAGAGACTGCGGTGCCAGTGAATCATTAATGTACTATTAAGACCCTGAGGGGAGAGGCTGAGGCCGAAGTGCCTTTAGGAGTAACTACCGGATTGTGGATCCGAGGGAGCGTGTGTGTGAGAATAAGGCCGTTGTACGGCAGTCATTTCAATAATATAATATATGTAATTGCGCTATTATATGTATAATTATGTTTAATAAATGTGTGAGTCTGATGGGTTGTTTTGTTAAGTGTGAAACTTGTTTGTTCGTGATTGTCGTCCTGTCATAAACTATTACATTTCCCAGTCTGGGATTTGTGACATTGGGGGCTCGTCCATTGTGACTCGTCCATTTTCGTAATATTTAGTTGTAGTTAGTTAGTAGTAGGTATTTGTGCTGTCTTGTTCGTGGGATGAATGGAAATTTCATGATGGTATGATTTATGTATGTTTATGGATAATAATATGTATTGATGCATGTATTTTGATGAATATGTACTAATGTGTACTTAAATTTCTGCAGAGTGTGTGTGCCAGCCTGAGGAGTCAAGCGGCCAGAGCTCCGAGGAAGGGGAGAAATTGAAATCAAGGGTGAAAGTTAAGTGAAAATTTTGTACCCTGGATTGAGGGCTGTCTTTTCTTGTCTTTTTCCGCTGTTTTGCTGTTTTTGTTGTCGTTATAGGTTATACGGGCGGTGGCGCGGGTTTGCTGTGGTGAGCGTAGTTTATCCTCTTCGGGAGGTGGGCTAATCTAGGAACCGCGTTCATCACAGCGAACAGTTCTGTAGGGACCTGTATTTTTGTTTAGATTGTAGCGTTCTATCTTCCTCGTTGTTTTAGGAAGACGTTTCTCTTGTCCTTCTCCTCCCTATCTGTAGATACGTTCTTTTTTTTCAGACTCTGTTCTTGTTCGTACCGTGTTGTGTAATCGGCGTAGTAGGTTGCATTTTTTTTTTCCATTATAGTTTTTTTTTGTAGAAGCTTTGTCCTAGTCTGGTTCGTTGTCCCTGACGTACTTGTGGTCCTTCTACTGAATTTCCTTATTCTTGTCTTTTCTACTCTTTTTTATTATTAATAGTGCTATACATTTTGTAGATATAGAATTAGTTGTGCTGTAAAGGTATATTTCTGAATTGTATTCTGAACCGGGTATTGTTATATCTGGTGTGATCTCAGGTCTCTGGTCGTGTCGTTAGTTATCATACCGACAGGTTAGCCGTTTTTTTAAATATATACCATAACCATAAATCTGTGAAATGGCGGAACTCCAGCAACTAATGAAGTTGGGTAAGGAACTTGGCCTGGAGGGAGAGGAGCTACGCGGCTGGATTAAAGAACAGCAGGCGGATTTGCGCGATGAGCGTGCTAAGGATAGAGAGCGAGAAAAAGAGGCTCAAGAGCGACAGAGAGAAGAGGAAAGAGAGGCTAAGGCTCAGCAACAGGAAAGGGAGTTTAAGCAACAGGAGAGAGAGGCTAAGGATAAGGAGCAGGAAAGAGAGTTTAAGTTAAAGGAGTTAGAAGCTCAGCGACAGGAGAGACAGGATAGGGAGCAGGAAAGGGAGATAAGGTTAAAGGAGATAGAAGCTCAAGAGCGGGAGACAGACGCGCGAGTAAGAATAGCGGAGTTGGAAATCAAAAAGAGTGCGCCAACAGAAACAGTTGAGCGGCAGGTACCCAATAAAGGTGGCGTTAGGATTAAGCTCCCTACGTTCGACGACCGGAAGGACGACATAGACGCCTTCCTTTACAGGTTCGAACTGAACGCACAATTGCAATGGGGGGAAAATAAGGAATTATGGGCCACGTACCTGGCGTCGCTATTGCAGGGGCGAGCGTTAACCTACTTTAAAGAGCTACAGCGCGAAGACGTGCAAGATTACGATAAGCTGAAGGCTTTGCTGCTTCGCCGATTTGCGCGTACCGAGGAATATTTCCGGGAGCAGTTTAGGCGAGCACGTGCAGATACCAGGGAGGACTTTGCTGCCTTCGTCGCGAGACTAACTGAGTATTTCGCGAACTGGGTAGACCTGGCGCATGTGGGCACGGATTTTGCTAAACTGAAAGACTTAATGATCCGTGACCAGCTGTACGCGTCGTGCCACAAAGATCTGGTGGCTTTCCTGAAAGAGAACGAACCCGCGACGGTGCAGGAGGCGTCTAAGTTGGCGGAGGCATACCGTACGGCGCATCCGTCCAAACCAGTCGCCAGGGCGTACGTCCAAGATGCTGGGTACGTCGCCGTTGTCGAGGGGTCGCCGGCAGGACTTAGGGACAGGTCGCGTCAGCGTGGTGCCTATAGCGGGCAAGGCCAGGGGCAGCATAGGGGCTATCACCAATCACCGGCGTATGGATCCGGTAAGTTTGACCGAGCAGGAGGGCTAGGTCGCGGTAATGGCCGGGGGCGAGTTGTGACCTTTGCCGATGACCGACGGCATAGGGACTTTAGTTCGGGTCGCGATGGGCCACGGGGACCCAGGCCTAGGACAGCACAGGGAGCGGAGTGTTGGACTTGCGGACGCGTGGGCCACTTTTCGCGCGAGTGTGGGGCCGCGAAGTGTTGGAACTGCGGTAGAGCAGATCACATCAGCGTGAACTGCCCGGCAGGTAGGATAGCGGCGAACGTGGACAGTGGCTCCAGTCCATGTTCCCCAAATAAATTTCATCATGCGGCTGCGTGCGTTACATCGGACAACGGAGGCGGACAGTATTCTAAGTGTCCCAGTTGTGAGAAGTTGTTGTCTTCCGGTGTTTTGCCTTGTGGGAGAGGGGTCCCCGTTATGAATTCATGTCATGCGGGAGGTGGTCTTGGGGTTTATCCGGGGTTTGTTGGGGACGAGCCGGTCTCGGTTTTACGAGATACGGGATCTACCGTTGTGGGAGTGCATAGGGACTGCATTCGGGATTCACAGCTTACAGGTGAGACTGTCCCGTGCATCCAATTTTCGGGGGCCATTGAGAAATTACCCATGGCAAGAATAATGATAGATACACCCTTCCTTAGCGGGGAAGTCGAAGCAGTCGTTGGTTGTTTTCCAGGCGCCCAGCTCATCATTGGGAATGTATCACGGGTGGTTTCCCCTTCCGATGAGAACGTGCAAGCATGGTCGCAATCAAAAGGTATTGACTTTTGCGCCGCGGTCGAAACACGTCGACGGGTAGCTGATAAAGATAAGATTAGACCTTTGGCTACCCCAGCGGTCAACCTAGATGTCACGCCAGAGCGTTTGGCGAAATTGCAAAGGGAGGACCCATCATTGGGCCCATGCTTTGGGGAAGCGCGAGCCGAGAAAACGAGGAGATATAAGAACGGGTCGTCCTCCTTTGTTGTTCAGGCGGGCATTCTGTTCCGTATGTACGTCACAGTGGCTTCCGTTCAAAAGCAGGTCGTCGTGCCGCGGTCGTTAATTGCTACGGTGTTGCGTCTGGCCCATGGTGTTCCATTGGCGGGTCATATGGGAAGTACTAGAACCAAGCAGAGAGTTCTGAAAGATTTTTGTTGGCCGTCAGTATACAGAGATGTACGGCGGTATTGTGGGACGTGCGGTGCGTGCCGGGAGACGACGCATGGGGGTCGTTCACCCCAGGCTCCTCTTCAGGGGATCCCCACGGTTTCGGAACCGTTTGAAAAGGTTTCGATGGACCTTGGTGATTTGAGAGAGAGATTGTCTTCGGCGCGCACTGTGGCAGAGGAGGCGTCGGGTGTCGCTTCAGCGGGAGCGGGGGACTATAGAGATGGGGGGTCCGGACTGAGAAATTTTGGGCCAGGGGACGGGGTTCTGTTGTTGTTACCTACGGACCATGGTAAGTTGTTGATGACATGGGGGGGTCCGTATGTTATTGAGCGGATTGTTTCGAGGGTGGATTGCGCTGTCCACGTTGATGGATCAGTTGGGGTTTTCCGCGTTGATGTGCTGCAGAGGTTTCGTGAGAGACCGGAGTGTCTGTGTTTTCATGCTGGTGTTGGGGGACATGCCTGGTGTCGTGTCATTCTTTGATGGTGTGGCATGCCATGCGTCGACATGGTCTGAGCGTATTCGGACACTGGCAGTGATTTTTCAACGATTGCGTCATTTTGGGTTGACTGCTGGGCCCGCGGGGATGGATTTGGCGTGTCCGGAGATGGTATTCTTGGGGCATGTTGTGGGTGGGGGTGTTCGGAGACCTGGGGAGACAAAAGTTGACAAGTTGGTGGGGTTGCGGATCCCTGGGACGGAGAGGCGGGTCAGGGGCTTGGTGGGAATTTTGAATTGTTACAGAGAGTTCGTTCCAGGATTTTCCTCCTTGTCATCTTCTCTTACTGACCTTACTAAGAAGGGACAACCCGATAAGGTCCAGTGGACGTCTGAATGTCAGACATCATTTGATAATTTGGTGACAGCATTATCATCGTCACCCATTCTGATATTACCCGATTTTCGATCTAATTTTATCCTCAGAGCGGATGCGTCGGACTCTGGTGTCGGCGCTTGTCTTCTGCGGGAGAGGAGCGAGTGTCTCCATCCTGTGTGTTATGTCAGTGGGAGGTTGTTGCAGAGAGAGGGAAGGTGTTCTCTGGTGGAGCGTGGGTGTCTTGCCGTTGTCTGGTCCGTCCAGAGGCTGGGGCGTTGTCTCATGGGACGAGAGTTTTGTATCCGGGCGGACCGCGGGCCGCTGACATTTTTGTCGAGGGGTCGTTCGTCCGGCCCACGCTTGTCTGGATGGGCATTGGCTTTGCGGCCGTGTGCCTTCGTTGTTCGGCCAGTTCCAGGGGCCGGCAATCATGTCGCCGACTGCCTTGGTCGAGCCTGGGGCAAGATTTCGGGAGCTTGTGCATCTGGGGACGGGGGCGTTGGCAGGATCTGTGTGAGTGGGTCGACTTTAAAATATTGACATTGTAGATATGGTGTGGGGAATGGTTGGTGGGTTGAATGGTTTTTGATTCTGTGTTGGGTATTGTGGTTAGTTGGCTGTTCATGATGTGACACATATATGCATATTTCAGGCCATATTGATCCCCATATTTTCCCCTGATTTCGGTATTTTATATACTAGGGGAACTGCTAGGTCAGTTTTTTTAGTGTAGGTATTGCTCACGCTCACTCGTTGACAGTCATCTTGATGCGATTTGAAATTAATTGCATTAATTTTTTTGGGGTGGGGGATGATGTCACGAGTGGAGTGAGTGCAATTAAGGGGATTGCTACAGAGCGGGTGTAGAGTAAGAAAGGCTCACAGTAGACAGCAAGTTAAGCGTGCTGTTGTGAGTAGTAGTGGGGGCGGGGTCTGAAGGAGGCGAAAGCGCGGTATTACTATCACTGCAAGTTAGAAGGTCCTAGGGATCGGACCTGTGAATAAAAGCCCATCGGGCGGACATAAAGGGGAAGCAGTCGAGAAGACTAGTGAGAGTCTTTCCAGTTATGACTGGTATGTAGAACGTTGATTGATTATTATGATTGATGTATTATATTATATTCGTCTATTACCATGATGTAAATAAGTATATGTGAGGAATGTGGAAGTCCTTGATATTGGATATAGCAATGTGCGCCACGAGCGATAGATGAAAGTGAGTTCATGGATTTGTAGCGCGAGTGAGTAGTGTGTACTCCGATGGAAGTGTGTTACCGTAAGATGTGTGGTGAGTGAAAGGTGAACTAGTGTGTGTACGCTTCATGGATTGTAAGGAGAGGTGGAGTGAATAGAAATGGTAGGGTATTATACCAATGTAATGTTATTCTTGTAGGTGTCGGGGACGGGCCGCAGAGCCACCTCGATGAGCACAGGGGATAGGCCAGCATAGGGCCGGAGGCCACACATAGGCCAGAAGTGAGGCTGTCAGTGCAGGACAGTAGAGGCACATAAAGTCGTGGCAGTCAGGTCACGGGCAGGGACGTAGATATGAGAGTGAATGAGATACTATGTTGTTGCCATGTTGATAGGCTAGTGAACTGATATTATGTTGTTGCCATGTTGATGGCTATGGAAATAATAACGTGTTATCGCCCTGCTGAGGTGCTAGGGGAGTGCTAAGGTGTATGACAATAGGAAGGTGATATTGAGAGACTGCGGTGCCAGTGAATCATTAATGTACTATTAAGACCCTGAGGGGAGAGGCTGAGGCCGAAGTGCCTTTAGGAGTAACTACCGGATTGTGGATCCGAGGGAGCGTGTGTGTGAGAATAAGGCCGTTGTACGGCAGTCATTTCAATAATATAATATATGTAATTGCGCTATTATATGTATAATTATGTTTAATAAATGTGTGAGTCTGATGGGTTGTTTTGTTAAGTGTGAAACTTGTTTGTTCGTGATTGTCGTCCTGTCATAAACTATTACATTTCCCAGTCTGGGATTTGTGACAATCTATAATAACAAATGAGTATATCACTGTATACTGCTGGATTAAAGTATAACTATTATCAAACAATGAAGCCTTACTGAAGGAATAGGCTCATAATTATCTAGTCAACACACATAATTGCTGCTTATATACACATTCACACACAATATATTGTTAATTAAAATACTGTGGTATCCAATGGCAGCAGTAGCTCTGGTAGCTTGGTTTGCCATATCTCCATCTCATTGACCCGCTGACAAGGGCGTCAGGTTTGTCAGAAGTTCAGGTCACAGTCCGGAATGACGCTGGTGGAAAGAGGATATTCACAAAAAAGGATTGTAAAACTGGTTCATAAAGTAATGAACAAGATAAATGTGAATCCATCCACCGTCTAGAATTGAGGGGGAAAAGTACTATCCAACCCCAATATAAGACAGACTCTGTAATAGAGTAATGAAATTATGGGTCTGTCCTACAACGGATTTCCGTATAATGAAGCCGAAATAAAAACGGCGAAAAGTTAATTAGCTTAACGTTTGCATTTCAAACTCGCGTGGTGCTGCCTTAAATGCAACAATAGTATAGAACTTTCTCAATTTAATAACAATATGATTTAATTTATTTAATCTCCGTATCGAATCCGGTATAGATGAAATGGCACGAGGCGATAGCTAGTTAAATTAATGCGCTTTACGCAAGCCATGCACACGTCAAGTGTCACAGTCATCTCGGTATATAGTCATATCTGGCATTACGTTAGCTGGTCCACGGAACGCGGACAGCCTAAGACATAATCGGTATAAAAAAAACCACTCTTCTCCACAACTTAAAACGCGACCACGCAGTGTCCTCTGTTACCACTGCAAAATCTCTCTCAACGCGACGAACCAGTGTACTCTGTTAGCACTGGAAAAACTCTCAAAACGCGAAAATTCCTCTTCTTACCGGTCGGTCTTACACTGCCCGTCGGTCTTACACTGCCTGCGGCCTTACACTGCCCATAGGTCTTATACTGCGTCTCCGCGTCTTACACTGCCTGCGGCCTTACACTGCCCTGAGGCCTTACACTGCCCTGTGGGGCTTACAATGCCTGTAAGAAGGTTCAACTCTCTCTCTCTCTCAACATACCACGTGTCTTTTATAATGACATTATCTCAATACTGATACGAACAAGTCCCATGAGACAATAAACTCTTTGCTCCTCGGGCGGTCGCTCAGCCGAAAATAACACCAATATTCACCACATAACCCTACTCAAAAAAATAAAATGTCACATCCCTAAGCAGCCTAGTACTGCCTTTTCGGGGGCTCGTCAATGTTAAAAGACGAATCGGTTATATCACACTAACCCAGAACTGGCAGTATTAACTGCACGGGTTCTAATAATTCACTTAATGTCAACAATCCAGATTAAAATTCAACGTGGTTTTAGCACGTGAAATATTTCAGGCATATATTGTAAATCATAGCAATATTAGTATACTAGTTTAAAGTTTATAAGGAAGCAAAAAGAAATACAATGACCAGGACGCTAAACTCACAAGAAAGACGAACGATAACAGACCCTACAAGTCCTAACCTATATTACAGAAAGTTTAAGAAGAAAACAGGAGAGACATCTTCCTAAAAAAATGTAAGGAAGCAAGAGAAACGCCACAATCTATACGAATAATGGATCCCTAATAGAACTATTCACAGTGAAGCAAATCCCCCCGAGTTATCAATAGCCACCAAGGCACTCCAATATCCTTCGAAATGGCAAAGAAGATATGCTAAACTATGACCCCAACCAACCTCCCGCTCTTAAACTAAACATATAGTAAATGGTAAAATAGCCTGGAAACACAGAGCGGAAAGTACGTCGCCCTCCTCAAGACTGTTAAATAGATGGTTCACTTAACTTTTGTTTTTGAGGAATTCAGATGGTAAATATCCTCAAACCATAGCTCCAAGCCCAAAAAATGCGTTTCTGTCTCAGGTAGATCTGTACGGTGAAAGGTGTCCCTCGCCGGTGTCGTCGGGTCAATGGGATGTTGAGTTCACCATATGAAATTGAAACAAAATGTTAAATTAATACAAATTGCCTAAAATCTATAATAAAAGGACCTGAAAACACAATGTCACAACAGTACCATATTAAATAATGGAATAAAAATACAATAGATTTTAAAATAATTTACCTATGGCATGGCGTTATTTAAGTTCTTTAAGGGTCCCTCTCCAGTGTTACGAGTTGGGTTATATGGAATTATTGGTGTTACGACTGCATTTAAAATATCGAGAGGTTTTTAGGAATTACTCTTCCATACCATGCCACATATACTAATAACAATTCGAATAAGTTTTATCAAGGACCTGCAGGGCCACAAATTTATTTACTTTAAAATCCCTAACAAATTTCGTCTAGCTCTTACATACTAAAAAGACAACATCAGGAGCATCAAATGAAAATTCAATAATATATCACTAGAAGTCTCCTCTAGATTCCTAAAAGATTATATCATTCTGACTCATTCACAATTTAATTATTACTTATCTATCTTTCAGATATAGTCTGCCTACTATCTAACAAATAATATCCTAATGTCTCAGACGACAATGTTAACTCAGTTATTCGTGCCTACCGCTTATAAAGGATCAAACTCGTCAATACAAACTGACGTAGTTAAGTTAGATCTAGATCTACTCTAGGATGGGCTGGCAATCCCCAGCCTCATCCAGACACATCAATTTCAATTTACAAATGTGTATACCAGACATTCATGCTAGATCTAGTTGCAAATTTAAAATACATTGTAGTCTTGTATTCTTCGGTAGCACTTCTACTGGAAAATTTAAGGTCAGCTTCACGTTCATCGTCGAATCAATAGACAAACACTTACACTTGGTCCCTGATACGAGATCAGGGAGCCGGAGATAATAGCAGTGGATAATTTGTGGAAAGCATATGGTCTCATTCCAGTGTCTATCATGGGCATAGACATGACTATAACAATCTTCTGATTCTCTCTGGCTGAATCACGCCGACTACCTGCACAGATGGATATTCTGCATGGAGTAGTGAAACATAGGAATGGCTCCGCTTATATACCGCGCGGCCATCTGCAAATCCCCAGCCAACTGCCCCAAATTTGATTGGTGCATCCATTTCGAGCTCAGCTCGTAGTATTAATAGATTCTGCATGGAAATCGGTCACGGCCTTGCACTAGTAACAGACAAGGTCAAATTAACATATCAAAACCCTTACTAAAGTCTCTAAACCCTCTACGTTTTATGTACGAATTTACTATCTCCCTTTTCTCACCCCTGTTAGAGTTCATCAAAATCACGGGGTCGAGAATTGCACCGTCACTGCTAACCCATCCATTTATTCTATCTTGCCCCACTTTCTTTCCATCTCTAAGAAAAAGCGTTACAAAAACAAACTGTCCACGAGAATAGTTCAAGGACATTTGCACTGGCTAAAATCAACGAGACCATGAAATAAACAAGCCGTGACCCAGCACGACACTTCTAGTCCTAACCCTGACAGTCGCTTAGAACAATGTGGCACAATTCCCCTCAATATGATCATGGAGTTGGAGATGGGACTACATACATACAATGTACACGTACAATATTCTGTTTATGTAAGTCTGTAGGAAGCGATTGTCTGCCTTGCAAACCGAGAGAGAAGGGAGCGAACCATTTTTTATAAACACACAATCTTTTACTAGTTTTACTTAGAGACCAAATCGGTGTTCCTTCCCCTGAATTTTCCAGACTGAAAATTTTTACTGAAAAGAGAAAAACCAATGTGAATGTACACCAGTTTCAGTACCTGCGGCGTGGCTACTGTTCTTTTTGGCTGTTGCTGGGGGACACTAGTACTTTACACAATGAATTGCATGAACATTAACAGGGCTGACAGTGACACACAACAGAAATTAACAAGTCTTTGGAATTAAAATAAACTAGTTCCAGTTTATTAAAATTGTCAAAACACAATTAACAGAACGACAAAACAAAACAAAACAGGATTCTCCCCGAAAGTTAGTACACACTGAATTCACTACCATTCAAAATAAATACGTAACATTTTCCAATACAATACACAACCACAGTTAATATTGTATTGCTAGTTATTCAGTATTTTATTATGAGACGCATGTTTACAGTGGGCAATGACAATTAAAAACACATTTTTAAATTTGTAAAACAATGTTAAAATTACACATACACATTCACTCATGATGTTAATTTACATAAAAAAAGAAGTCCCAGAACAAGATCTTTAATAGATATTCATTTATTTGAAATAATGTGAAGAAGATGCAGACGTGTTGGTCGTGATTGATGACATACAAAAACAGCAGGTTTCTGTTTCTCTATTTGTGGGCATGACAACAGCATATAACAAACAAAATAACAGTTAACATGGCAAGACATTACTACATTTTATGTAGTTTATTTATTGTTTGGATGCAAATAATACTAATTGAGGAAGTTAGTCTGTCATAATTCACGTCCAACATTTTTTAATCTGAAAGTTTCCATATCTAAAAAAAAACAGAGGACTACGTAGGTGTGGCTTTCAAAATCAATCCTGTGTGTTTAGGTAATCAGAGAAACAATCTGATATGGGCATATTATGAAAGATGAATAGTGATTTGACAAGAAAAGTGACGGAGGTGAAGTATGACAGACACTTATAAAATTACAAGTATTTCCCTATTTCTTTCTTATTTTATTGGCTGCAATGCTACCTGTGATATCCATACTTTAATTTTGCGTTTGTAGTGTACGTGGGCGTTTTTCACAAAAAGTCAAATTTTGCTGTCCAGACCCCATCGAACAGTTTTTGTGAACACACAATCTCAGCGATTGGTGTGTTTATCACATATTTGTGAAGATCTATTCTTTCTGTATCTTAAATCACCTTCACATCTAAAAAAAAATGCTGTGTTTATAGATTTTGTGACCTGATGAACATGGCTGGGTAGCGAAAATGGCCTGTCCCTCGGTTAAATTTTTATCATGTTTTCCATTGCACACATTTTACGACGAGGTATCAAACACATTTGAAAAGTGGACTGTACTCTGTTGTTATTCTTCTTTTCACACAGAAAAGCAGAATAGTGTACATCCAAGAGATTTTATTGTATTATTTAAAAAAGTTGGTGTCCCTCAAAATAATGTCCTCTCTGTTACGCCCTACAAAAAATCCGAAAAATTAATCCAATCCGGCTTTTAAAGACGACAACTCTTCTGGGAAAACAAAGGTCACTTCCTGTTGCCTAACAAAGACAAAGGTCCACATGGATTGTTTGTGCAGGAGGATCTACAAGCTTTTGTGAAGTTGTAGAAAGGTAAGAGAAAAACCTCAATGCCCTCTCTGTTACACATTGCTTTTTCTTGTCTGTAGATTGACATATGGAATGTTTAGCATTTTTAGTGCTATGTGAGGCTTCTTCTAATAGTGTCCTATCCTAACATGCAGTGTTGGGCTAGAAAAGTTTAAACGATTTTTCAGTGGAGTTGAAATGGGCCACAGTTTGTCCTCTCTGTTACAGTCCTCTCTGTTACATTGCATTTTGTAACAGAGAGGACATGTGTGTAACAGAGAGGACATATTTAGATCCATAACATTAATATTAATTAATTAATAATCTGACTGATGAAATGTAGGCCCTGCAGGCCTTCTTTATTGTTTATGAAGGTAAACGAATGATTCATGAACTTTAGGTGAGAAATATCATGAAGATATCTACATATGATGCAGTCTAGATCTAGAATATAGATTCCAGGGAGCCAATCACACTGCTTTGCTCAAGAATTGTGGCGTCTAGGTATAGATCTAGATCTTACATCCATTTCATTTTCTAGTTTCTGTTTGTTTAGATTCTAGATCTAGATCTAGCGCTTACAGTTGAGTTGTACACTTTGGACTGTCGTTGCTTTAACATTCACTGAAAACTGATATTGTTTGTTTTCCTTTTCAGACTGACAACGAAAATCGTGCCATCAACAATCTAGATTCTAGATCACAAGTCTGCATGCAACTCTGAGAGGCGCAGAGAAAATCCACTATGGAATGTTCCCCCTGTGAGGAACCTAAGGCTAAGGTAAGAGAGCTGATGCTTCTTTCAGTTAATTAATATGTGATTGTTTCACAAGGATCGTCCCAGGGATATTTGAGGTTTTCCCCTTAATTGTATACTGCATGCAATAAAGAAGAGTCTGGACACTGATGGCTAAATGATAGCTGATTGTGGGCGATTAACAATTTGTCCCTTGTTTGAAATATTTTATTACTGTCTTTAGACTATATCTTGACCTGGAAATCAAATCCTGGTCCTCCGTAATGAGGAATATCAATCGTTTCAATTGGAGTCGGTGTCTTCTTCTTCTTACGTTACACATTGAGTAGGTAACCAACGTGTATGTTAAAACGACTTCTGTCAAGACTGTTTTTGAATGATTATGCACTGGGCAAACAAGTCGTGGAGTCAGAAGCTTTTAAACCGGGTGTCTTAATCTTAGTAACTCTGACTTCAGTGATTGTTAATTCGATTTTGCAGATTTAAACATATTTTTGATTACATCGTAGGAAAAGAAATATCAGAAGGAAAGACCTGTGTTGGATTGTGTTCTAGGTCCATCTGAGTCATTATTACCTTTTCACAAATAATTTAACGAATGAAAAATGTACAGTAAGAGACGCAAGATGGAATCTAACACATTGAATAACACCTTTTATTTTATTGTCTTCAACAGATGAAGGGGAACAGAAAATCTGCCAAGGAAAGAATGAGCGAGTACCGTGAAAGGCTGAGGCAAAACAAAGAGGTCTATGAGGCAGTGAAGAAGAAGGACAGGGAGCAGAAACAGAAGGCATACACACCTGTGGCTGATTGTTCTGCAAGGACACAGAGAGCATTGAAAAAAAAGTGGAAAGAAGCAAAACGGCACACCCGGTCAAAGAAGAATCAACAAACAGAAACGATAAGTACCCCACCACTTCCCCATCAAGAAAATGGTGGCCTTACGCGACAAAAACTGCAATCCTTGAGGAAGACTGAGGCAGAAAAGAAAGAACTCAAAATTAAAGTGCAACTGTTGGAACAGCAGCTGAAAGTAGAGGAGAAAAAGGTTCAAATGTACAAAAAGCGGTGTCATAGATCCAAGAACCGGGAAGATACATTATTAGAGACACCTGTGAAGTCGACAGAGAAAGTGCTCAGGTGGGACAAGAAGAAAAAGACTGGGATGAAAGATAGGTCAAACAATGTTAGGAGACAACTTGTGTACCACTTTGCATTGATAAAACAGTTAAAACACCTCAAGAAAGAAAAGAAAATGACACTTGCTTCAGTTTGCCATGGGGAAATCCTGAAGAAGTATAGACTGACTCCAGTGTTCAGAAGAGACATTGGATTCTATGGGAAAAAACGTACATTGAAATCAGAAGTTCGACATCATCCTTCTTCCCAATGTGTGAAAGATTTCTTTCTGAGGATTGATGTATCAAGAATTGCAGCTGGCAAAAAAAAAATGTAGTGAGGAAAGGCAGGGTAGTGAAGCAGCGAAGGATACTGAATGACACACGAACAAATTTGTCCTTCAAATTTCAGTCAGAGAACCCTACCGAGAAAGTCAGCTTCATTACGTTTTGGAGAAACAAGCCCTTCTGGGTAGGGCAAGCACGAAGCACTGATAGAGACACTTGTCTGTGCAAGTATTGTGAAAATATGAAATGCTATGCATCTGCTATGTACAAGCTAGGTGTTTTGCAAACGGGTCGTATAAATGTACTTGTTCACCAGAGAGTTTGTTCTGTAGACAACAAGAAATGCATGTTTAGTGAGTGTACCAAATGCAGTGAGAAGACTCTTCCAAGGGTGTTACAGGTTGCTGCAAAAGAGCCATGCTCTTGGTCTGTGTGGAGAACTCTGTCAGAAGAACGAGTTCTGAAAAATGGCACCAAAAAGAAAGTTACACTGACAAAGAAAGTGGAAGAATCGGGAACATTTTCTGATTTGGAAAAGGCTTTTTATGAAGAGCTCATTACATTCAGGAGACACTTTTTTGTAATGAAAAGTCAGTTTAACCATTATTCTCAGGTCAAAAGCAGTTTGAAAAAGAATGAAGTGTTAATCCACATCGACTTCGCTGAAAACTATGTCGGAAAGTACAATGAGCAATTGCAGAGTGTACATTTTGGGGCTTCCCAACCTCAGCTATCTTTACACACAGGTTTTTTCCAGACATCTTCTGAGTTTAGATCTTTTTGTGGTGTATCTGATTCCATGGATCATTGCCCTGAATCCATTTGGGCGTACCTCAGTCCTGTCTTAGACACAATAAGATCAGAGTTTCCTGCTGTGAAAGTAATACATTTTTTTAGTGATGGCCCAACACAACAGTATCGCCAAAAGAAAAATTTCTATCTATTTTGCACAGACATTTTCCACAAAGGCTTTGAAATTGGATATTGGAATTTTTTTGCACCAGGCCACGGCAAGGGTAAACCTGATGGTATTGGTGCAGCTATGAAAAGACAGGCAGATTTAAGAGTCACATATGGAAATAGCATAATGACCTCTAAGGCTTTCATCAATGAGTTATCAAAGAGCAAGTAAAAGGTAACATTGTATGAAGTGACCAAAGATTAATTTTATGATGTCAAACAAACTCTCAAACCAGTAAAAGGCACAAATTCGCTGCAACAGGTACTTTGTCTTGAAGAAGGTTCTGTGTTACACAGAGATGTGAGCTGTACATGCTCACCCTCTTCCCCTCACAAGGGGCATGAATTTGTATCACACTCTTTTTTTCAAATGTCTAAATCTTCAAAGAAAAAAATCTCAAATGTCTTACTTTCCAAAGAAGAAAAGCAACCTAAACCAGACACATTGGAGGGTGATTTTGATGTTCAAGAAATGTCAGAGCATAATGCGCCAGAAGGATTAAGTGGCTTCTCAGTATTTGATCGACTATATTAAATGACTACAGAGTCTTTGCTCTTTAAATTGAAATGATTCGTTTATTAACAGCAATGAAATAAACAGTCTTCAAAGGATTATGAACTTGCAGTCGGTAACTGCCATTATTCTGTGCACTACGTCACTGACCAAGGAATCCTTGAATGGTGCGTTACGGTGCAAAGCTGAAATAATAGATACAAGAACATACATAATAAATGGTAATCCTCTATGCCCCCCCAAGTCTTTGAGAGGTATAAATACAAAGACTGAAAATGAACGATCCTACATAATCACATAACTTATTTTAGGTATAAGAAACATTTTGATTATGTCAACATAGAACTAGAGCCATGGAACCATAACAACTTGTAGACATCCATGATAAAGTAATGCTCCTTGCATTAGTGAACGTAAAAGTATAATAGCGACAACATGAAACTGCTTGTTTGACTGGTAATTGTCCATAAATAGCTCATGATGATCTATTAATAATTGGATGAATGGCCATTGACTTTGCAAAGCTATAATTGTCTGTGCTAATGAAGGAACAAAATGTATCTCAAGTGTGACCTGAAAGTGATGTATATGTATTATTGTATTATACAGGTTATTGGGGATAATAATGTACTCTATGAGTCCATAGCTTTGACATGTTAAAGTCAGAGGGAGAGAGAGGTTGTGATGGTTGTTATAATTTGCGCCTTAAGCGAGTTGAAGGTAATGTTTCTACTTTGAGGCCAGCTTTATTGAAAGTTTTCAGTGCTCGCAAGGCTCTGGGCGTGCGGTTGGGTGTCTTGCTCGGTGATTTATCTGTAATAGGGGGGCAGACAGGTTGCGGTGCATTAGCCTGGAATGGGTTGTCATCAGGGCTGCCACCATCCGGTTGTTGGTGCTGCAAGGGTTCATCGGTTGGTGATGGGATGCGGCTGTGAGGAGTGGTTGGCAACGGTGTTGTTAGTCTAACCTCTGGTGTTGAAAAAGGTTCTGACATTTGGGGTGGTGCTACTGGATGCACTGATGGTCTGCCTGTTTGGGTTGTGGTAGCTGGTGAGGGTAGAGCCGCCAGTGGTGATCTGGGTATGACTGGCAAATATTTCCTCAAGAACTTCCTGTTGCGAAGGCTCATCCTGCCTGAACCGTCCACTCTCACTACGTATTGGTCAAATTGGCGAACCTCGATGACAATGCCTGTTTTATCCCATTTTGTTGGATATGGTCCAGTTTGATTCTGTATGCGCACACAGTCACCCACTGATAGTGCAGGGAGGATTCTTGTGTGAGCTGACAATCTCTCTGCATCACGCATGTGTCTATTTCGTAATGCATCCTCTCGCAAGGCCAATGTCTCCTGCCATGTCTGGTGGGGTAGGTATTTCCCAGGAAATATTGGAATGAAATCCCGCACAGGCCGACCGAATATGCATTGGGCTGGCGAGATATGGGTATCCCTGTCAGGTGTGTTGCGGTATTGGAGGATGGCTCTCTGAAAGGCATTAGTGTTAATGTCACCATTCTGACCACTATTGTCAACAATCAAGCGTTTGATCGTTTTGACACCTATCTCTGCCCTACTGTTGCTATGAGGAAAAGCCACGGATGATATGCGGTGGTGCACTCCCCAGTTGCGTAAAAATGTCTTGGTAGCAGTAGAGGTAAATTCAGGTCCCCCATCTGAGGATAGCTCGTCACTTATTCCGAATGTGGCAAATGTACGTCTGAGGCTTGATATGAGGCCTTTGGAGCCCTCACTTGCTCTCTCCACAATGGGCCAGTTACTATATCTGTCCACTATTACTAGGTAATTGTGTCCTGCATAGTGGAAATAGTCTGCACATATGGATTGGAAAGGGTAATGTGGCGAAATAGGTGGTGTAGGTGGAGCACTGGGTTGTGACGGTGTCATTCTGTTGCAGGGCGAGCAGCGCAGACGCATTTCGGTGATGGCTGTGGCCATGCCTGGCCAAAAGAATGAGGCGTCTGCGCGTGCATGCATCTGGGAGACTCCCTGGTGCGCGGAGTGCAGCGAGTACAAGACAGCCTCCCGGAGGCTGGGTGGCATGACGATACGGTCATTGTATAGGACCACACCATCAAAGCTGGTGAGCTTATCTTTGTATTGGTAAAAGGCCCTCAGCTTTTTCGGTAGATCATCCTTGGATTGTGGGAATCCGTTTTCTACATAATCAATCAGCTCTGAGTATTCACTGCTTGTAGCTACACGAACATTTTCCCATGTGAGTGAACTGGCACCCAACATCTCGTCTTCACTTGAGCTAATAGTTGTGGTGTCCGATTTAGCTCTTATTGCCATGAGGAAATCATGATGTCCCGTCGGGATATTGTGATCCACCTCCATCACAGTAGTAATGTCGTCGGGCAGGAATATTTGGGTGGGTGGCCCGACTGGGTGACGTGACATAGCATCAGCAGCAGCATGGCGAATCCCTGGGATGTGAACGATTTGGAACCTGAATCTGAGGGTCTTTTCTTTCAAGTTCCTTAGGCGTGGGTTAGGAATGGCATCTAGGCTCCTGTCACCAAACACTTTGAGGAGGGGCTTGTGATCAACAACTATTGTCAAGTTGGGGCATCCAAGTACAAAATGGCGTGTCTTCTCGAGGGCGTCTACCACTGCCAGTGCCTCTCCTTCTATAGGCGCATATCTGGACTCAGCAGATGAGGTAAAGCGACTGCCAACCAATGTCATCTTCCATCCTGTACGACAGCAGAATGGTTTTGTAGATATGCACGCACAATGTTTCTGGAAAAGCCAGAAGCCAATACCTTCCTTGCTGTAATCTGTTGCAAGGCATGTTGGTTTGGCTTTGCTGAATATCTCCACACCATGTTTGATTTCCTCGATAATGATGTGCTTTGTCTCTTCAAATAGATCATCCATAGTGTTTGTCCAAGTGAATGGCGTATTTGGCTTTAGGAAGGAGCGGAATGGTTGCATTCTCTCAGCAGAGGCAAATGCGTATGCAACTTGGTTCACTAACCCAAACCAGCTCCTGATGTCTGTCACGTTTCGAGGTTTGGGGAAATTCTTAATTGCCTCAAGCACTTGTGGGCATGGTCGAACGGAGGTGGGGGTGATATCAAACCCTGCAAATGTAACAGTGTTCTTAGCGAATGTGAATTTGCTTGGGTTAAGGGTGATACCGTTTCGGCCACAGATGTCCAACCATTCAGCAGCCTGGAAGAAGCTATCCTCTATGGTAGAGGACCACATTATGGTGTCGTCAACAACTTTTGTTTTGTTTTGAACGTCACTGACAAGTTCATCAAATCTTCTCGTGTAAGCGTCTCCTGAGGCTATATATCCTTGAGGGCAGACACAATACCTGTACCGACCCCATGGTGTGATAAAAGTGGTCAAGTGTCTGTCCTTCTGGTCAAGGAGAATGCTGTGGTAGCCATTCCAAGCGTCGAATGTTGTTTTCCGGGTGTTAGGTGGAACTATGCGAGCCTGGTGGAATGGTGATTGGGTGTGGTGTGTCTCTCTGGTGGCGTGGCGGTTCAGAGCCTGAAAGTCGACCGTGCGCCGTGGCTTGCCAGACTTCTTAGCGCATATGACCATGCGATGACACCATGTTACCGGTGTGCCCACAGGGACAGGTTCGATTACCCCGAGTTGTACGTCTTGATCCAAACCAGCTTTTACTTCATCTTGCCAGTGAACTGGTACTGGGATGGGATTATGGTATGCCACAGGCTTGGCATCTGGGTCAATCATGATTTTCATTGGAGGGCCTGACATCATGGGTAGGGGCTGATGTTCACACACATTAAATGTGCTGCTTTTGTAATGTTTCAACAGCCACTGTTCTAGTTTTTCCCTGTTTTCCTCTGTGGCGGGGAGGGGAAGGGATTTCGGAACAGTTGGAGGAGCTTGTCGTAGAGGGCATCTGCATTGATCAGTGGTGCCAGGGTTGTCTTGATTTTCATTCTCCAAACTGGAGGTTGAGCCAATTGAAGGGAAGTTGGTAGACAGTAGACCTAGGGCAATGCACGCTTCCATGGATAAAAATATTTTTTCTGTTGACTCTGTAATGTACACTATTTGGCGGGTTGTGCATGGTTCTTTCCCTCTTTTGTAGCCGGTTATGCGGAGGACAAGCGCACCTATGATGCCGATGGGCTCTGTATTTGCTGCCTTCATCCTCATAGTAGTGGGAAGTAGATGGCTCTTGGTCAGACCAAGTTGGTGAAGCAACGTGGTCCCGGCGAGGCAGGATTGGCATCCTGTGTCTGCCACAGCAGGTGACCTGACTGTTTTTGATGCAAGCTCAAAGGTGGGTTTGATTCCCAAGTCCACAGCATCTTCTGGGAGCGCCTGAACGCTGATCATGATGGTGGGTTGGGGGTCAGAGGGCCGTCTTTTCCACAAGTCTTGTATAGAGTCATAGATATGATGATCAAGGGAGATGGATTCGGCCATGTGCTCTGAGGGTGTCTCGTCGTAGATTGTACAAAGGGACTCGAATACCGCAGTCGCTGAATCGTTTTGTGGTTTCTTGGATTTCCTGCATACACTTTCAAAGTGGTGGAGTAAACCACATTTGGTACATGTGTGGTTGTAGGCCGGGCAGTGAGCCATTCGTTCTTGTTGTCTTCGGCCATGGCCAGTTTTGCCACAATGGCCACATGGAGGAGTGTTAGGTTTTTTATCCGGTGGGCGGGTTTGAAACTTTCTCTTTTCATACTGTCTGTATGTGCTGGTGGCATCAACTGCTAATGGGACTGGAGACGGTCTGATGCGTCCAGCCGAGCGCTTCCCACTTTCTTTTGCTTCCACATACCGAATGGTCTCCTCGACCGTCATGTCCTGGTTAGCCTGTCCTAACACATCCAGGCGAATGTCATCATCTGCCAGGCCGACAATGATTGTGTCCCTAACCATTTGGTCGCCGTAGCTGATCTGGGCACCACACCCGCAACCGACCGAGTATTGACAAATGCCGGCCTGTCCCTTTAATCTAGCCGAGAAAGCCCTTATTGGTTCATCCCTGTCTTGTTTCATCTGCTGCAGTTCAAGCCGTGCCACCATGACATTCTCCTGGCGCACTGCCAGGGACTTGATGAGCTGGAGGAGTTTGGGCTCGTCGTTTGATGTGAGGGATTTGAAGCTTCGTGTGAGGTCTCGCCTGAGAACATCGTCACAGCACTCAAGCAGTTGGAATATGATGTCCGGGCCAGAGAGTTTAGTGGCCTGTTTGTAGTCGGTCCATCGTTGAACGAAGTAAGCCCACTCTTCGCTGGTACCCGAAGCAGATATTGACGGCCTCCTTACCTTTTCTGTCTTGGCCCCTGTGGCATGGGGTGTGTGTGCAGTGACCGGATGAGCTGTACGCTCGTGAAGGTCCAACAACCGCACCAGGACTTCAGCAGCTAGGGACGATGGCCATGACGCTGTGCAACTGGGGGCAGGGCATTTGATCTCTGGGTTTGACATTCCGTTCTGTTTATTTCATAAATGACTACAGAGTCTTTGCTCTTTAAATTGAAATGATTCGTTTATTAACAGCAATGAAATAAACAGTCTTCAAAGGATTATGAACTTGCAGTCGGTAACTGCCATTATTCTGTGCACTACGTCACTGACCAAGGAATCCTTGAATGGTGCGTTACGGTGCAAAGCTGAAATAATAGATACAAGAACATACATAATAAATGGTAATCCTCTATATATGACACCAAATCTTTTGCTGAACTTCAGCATGAATGTGAGGGGTTGTTTCTGAAAGAATTATATGGGGAAAAAAAATCAGTTGTAGGAACAAAATTACCTGTTGATATACACGCACGAGCGTAGTATATTAGTGCATGGGCCAGTGGGCGAAACCCTCCCCCCCGGGGGAGTTTTCGCGACATATTTTTTCTGAAGCAGCCATACATATGGAGTATAAATCCGGGTGTTACCGTTTTTTCAAGTGTCATATAAGGGAGTTATGGCCCTTGAAAGGTCATTGGGTGCGATTTTTCTTGAATGTGTTTCTGTGCACAGAATGATTGCTTATCATCCTAAAATTGTTTTACATACTATCAATAGTGGATTTTTATTGTCATTTCTCATTTTTTGCCTCTTATCATTCAATATTTAACAAAGCTATATAATGTTTTAAAATCTTTGACAGCCGTTTTCTCTATAATTTGAAAAAAAAAAATCTATTACTGTGTATTTGCTTCCCTTCAGTGAGAAATAAACGAGAAATTTTGTACTAGCACAATTCAGGCATCCTACAGGGACATATAATAAATATTTCACAAAATGTTATCATTTAAACCGCTAAATATCACAAAATTACACTTACGTAATGTTGTGATGTTTAGGTGTTTGAAGCTCTTCGAGTGAATTTCACACTGCGCAAGTTGCTGCTCTGAGGAACTGAAATCTTATTAAGGCATTGTGAAAAAATTAAAACCTTTTGTGGTCTGAAAAACTTTTCTTTTTGTGTTTACAGATTCATTCAAGCATGGAATTTAAAGCAAGATGTGACAATTAAAATTGAACCTTTGTGTTGACCTTCAGAAGTTCACATAAGGAGGAATGTAAAAAGACACTTTAAATAAAATGGCTTCTGAAAAACCTGTACACTTGAAGAAGCATAAAAAAAGGAGACCTTCAGACTTTAGCGGAAGAATGTGTATTATTCACAACAGCAATCTATCTAATTATGGAGAAGTGAGACCCATCACTGAATTAGGGTGGAAAAAAGTATGTGACGTCAAGTGCATCCGTTTGCAAAGTGATAACCCAAAAATAAAACTATCAAAAATATGTGAGCAGATTCCTGAAGCTCTAAATGAATTCAGCCATGGATATCATAGGCCCTGTTATCAAACATTTACCAAGCTAAGGCAGAACAAGAAAAGGAAAGCAAATGAACAGGAAGAACACTCTCCTAGAAAAAGAAGGACATTAGATAATCAAGGAACTGTGCTGCTGCTGCTGCTGCTGCTGCTTCCCATTGTTCAGTGCCTTTTTTGCCAAAAGAAGAACAAGTATGTGAAAAGAAAGCAAGATGACCTTGTGAAATGTGTGACAGAAACAGCAAAGATGTCCATTATGAATGCTGCACAATATAAATCTGATTGCAGGTTGCTAGGCATTACAGAAACTTCGTGCCTCATTGCAAGGGAAGCCCACTACCACGACTCATGCCGTCGTGATTACACACGAAATATTGCTCACACCACCATGCCGACTTCCAGCGATGAGACACAATCAAAACTAGAAGAGGCACACTCACAAGCCTTTCATTACATATGTGATTATGTCCAGCAGCACATCATTGACAATCCCACAGTTGAAAGGATGACTATGTTAAGGGAAAAGTACCTAACATATTTACAGACAAGGTACCCTCAAGAGTACAACCCAAACCACAAAACGTACAAACTCAAGCAGAAGTTGCAGAAACATTTTGGAGAAAAAATTCAGTTTTGGCAACCGAATTACCGAAGTGAGCTTGTATATTCAAATGAAGTTCCCAAAGGCTGTGCAATTGAAGCTGCATTTGAGAGTGCCTCGTCAGAGGAAAGAAAACTGCAAGAAGCTGCTGTAACATTGAGACGTTTGATTCTGGATTCTTTCAAAGATCATACACAAATGCCTTGGCCCCCCACATCAGAATATTTGCTGTCTGCCGAAACTCAACTTCCTTCTGCTCTGCTCAATTTTTTGACTGCGCTTCTATCCAAGCGAGGCACCAGACATACAAGTAGTAATAGTAGTAGTAGTAGGTCTGAAAGACTTGTACGTTCCATGGCCCGAGATATTTGTTATAATGTCACCCGTCGACAATGGAAGATGCCAAAACATTTGCTTCTGGGAATGACTGTGAGGCATTTGACTGGAAGTTTTCAGGTTATAAACATCCTCAATCGCTTTGGACACTGCGTATCCCATTCTACACTTTTGGAACTGGAGACTGCAATGTTGAATGTTCCACAAATCTTCCTTCTGCTGCATTGGCACATCCAAAGATCACCCATTTTTGCTGGGATAATTTTGATCTCACGGAGGAGACTACTGATGGATCTGGCACCACACACTCTACTCATGGCATTATGATCCAAGAAATAAAAGAAGGAAACATGGAAAGAAAAATGGAGCAACAAATTGTCAGCACTGGAAAAACAAAGAAAAGGTCAGCAACATTCAAACCCTGACAAATTCAACCTTGTTTTGCAACTGGAAGAGCAGAACCATCTCTAACTGTTTCCACAACAACAGTAGAAAATAATATAGAAAGGCAGCTCCAACAAGAAAATTTCCTGTGGGTGTTCTGCAGGATGAAGTTGAATTCAGGCAGCGAACTTTTCCCAGGCTGGAAGGGTTGGTTGTCATCAACAACTCCAAACCCCGCAAATGTCTTCAACTTCAATTGTTGAATATATGCCTGTCATCAATGCTCCCATCACTGAAGCAGCTGCAGTTCAGAAGGTGCTCCAAGTATCTTTGGAGGCAACACAAGAGCTTGGTCAGCCATACACTTTTGTGACATTTGACCTTGCCGTAGCAAAGAAAGCTTATGATATTGTCTGGCAAAACCCACAGCTTTACAAAACAGTCATTATTCACTTAGGTGTCTTTCATACAATAATGTCATATCTTGGTGCCCTGGGAAAGCTCCAAAGTGGATCCGGGTTTGAAGAAATCGTAACAGAAGCAAGGCTATGTGCACACGGTTCTATGGATAGGGTTATGAGTGGAAAGAACTACAACAGGTCTATGCGAGTGCACATGACTGTTTTAGAGGCTCTAGAAAGACTTCTGTTTGCAAAGTTTGAACAGGACACGGACTCGAAACTGATTAAAGATCTCATATCTTTCATGAAGGAACTCACTGAAGGAATTTCAAGCAACACAGCTAAGAAAACTATTCAGTCAAGTGTGTATGCTGAGATATTTTCTCAGTATGAAGCCTTCAAAGAAAAGTGTCCGCTCAGGAAAGTGTGGAAAGACTGCACAGTACTGGATCCAATACATGGATAGAGTGTGGCTTCTTCTCCAGTTTGTGCGAGCCACAAAGACCAACAACTTTCCTCTCCATGTGTCCTGTTTGAAGGATCTGTGCCCTTTGCTGTTTAGCATGAATCATCATAATTATGCTAAGTATCTCAGTGTGTATTTTGTGTCACTAGCCAACCTGAGTTATTCTCACCCAGGAGCAGAAGAAATGTTACAGGATAATGGCTTTAGTGTCTCTAGATCAATGACGCCTGCTGGAAGAATAGCAGTTGACATGACCATTGAACAAACCATTAACAAACATGCCAAAACCAAAGGAGGCATCATTGGATTCAGCAGGAGTCTTCCAAGCTATTACCGTTGGAGTGTAACAAGACACAGTCGAGCAGAGTATGTATCAGCAACCCAAAAGATGATCAACAACAGCTGTATGGAAACAAACAGCCACAAAGAACTGAGTCCTGCAGAAAAAAGACTAAGCGAAAGGCGAGTGCAAAAGACCCTCCAGGCATTTTCAACATTCATAAACCCCTTTGAAGTTGAAGATGGTCTGGTCAGTCTTGCTTCAGGAATAAAAGTTCAAGAAGATGTTGCTGATGACCTGCTATCAGTGGAAAAAACAGGGAAAGGGTTATTTGAAAGTTTTGTTGACAATAGACTGAAGGAAAAGACTGTAGAATTTCCCAAGCCATTAGAGAGGAACAAGATCAAGACATTTGCATCATTGAAGAAAGTGGTAACATTGAAAAAAGACAAGAATGTGGTCAAAGTCAAAGCACAAAGGAATTTATTTGGCCAACTTCTTGTTTTGTCCCAAGAGCACAATGTTGATCTTCAAAAAGTCCTTCAATATCCTCTTACACCTACTCCATGGTCGCTAGCTTCATCAGATGGCTCACCTCTCAAGACTAACAAGGCAACTCTGTTGCACAAGCTCACACCTCAGAATTCATTAATGTTTGAGGATTATGCAAAAAAACCAAACACTGTTTACATTGTTGATGGCAATGCGCTGTTACAAACTCTGTCAGCAACCCCAAGTACATTTGGTGAAGTAGCCACACTTACATTTTCCTCCTTACCACAATCAGCTTGTGTACACTTTGTAACTGATACTTACATGGAAGATTCTATCAAAAATTGTGAGAGATTAAGGAGAGGATCTTCTGAAGACAATGCATACTTGTTAAGAGGATCTGCAACCACAGTGCCTAGACGTTGGAAATCATTTCTCAGCTGCAATGAAAACAAAAGGTCCCTCATCAGATTTCTCCTCAAGGAATGGGAAAGTGATGAATATGCAAAGAAACTGAGAAAAAGGGAAGTGTTCTTTGTCTGTGAAGAGAGATGCACCTACAGTGACTCGGGTGAATCTACAACAGCTGTACCTTTTCCAGATCTCTACTCATCACAGGAAGAGGCAGATACACGGATCATACTGCACTGTTAATATGCTTCATGCCAACCAAACTGTGAAACGATTGTTGTCAGATCACCAGACACTGATGTCTTCTTACTTCTCCTTTCATTCTCTGAGACTATTGGAAAGACCCTGATTTTTGATACTGGCTGTGGAAACAACAGACGACAAATCAATGTCTCTCAGATAGCAAAGTCTTTGTCTAAACAGATGTGTGATGCATTAACTGGTGTCCATGCCTTCACAGGCTGTGACACAACAAGTTACTTTGCTGGGCAAGGAAAACTCAAAGCTTTGAAACTTGTTCAAAAGGAGGAAGACCTTAGAATTCTGTTCTCCAGATTTGGAACCTCAACAGCTGTTTCAAATAATGACTGTGCCATGTTAGAGTCATTTGTGTGCAAGCTGTATGGCAAAACCTCATGCTCAAGTGTCAACAAAGTAAGGTATGACATAGTTCGCCAGCGTTTCAAAGGACAGAAAGGTGCCATCTCATGCAATGGTGGAATTGATCTGTGTCAGATGCCTCCTTGTAGTCAAGTGTTGTCACTGCACATATTAAGAGCCAACTTCCAAACGCTGATTTGGAGAAATGCAGTGTTCCAATATCCAAGCATTCCAAAACCAGAAGATAACGGATGGCAGAGAAATTCTGTGAATGAACTGGAAATACAGTGGTTTAAGGATGCTTTCATTCCAGATGAGCTGCATAAAATTGTCTCTGAAGGAACATGCACAACTGATGAAGAGACAGATTATGATGAGGATGATAGCATTGACAGCGATTTCCTTGATGACATTTCGGAGGACGAAGAGGATATTGCTACTGATGATGAGGATATTGTGTAATAACTTTGGTGAGCAGTGCCAGTTGTCAAATTAAAGCAAAACATATTTGCAAAACACTTAAGGACTGTACTTAATGCATCTTTCCCACTTTTGAACCATGAATCCCCTTTTGCTTTCATGGAGTGTCAATTTAATTGTTCTTTAATGTATTAATATTAAGACTAAGACCATTTTGTTCAAAACTCCTTGGTAATGATGCTTCACTTGGATTGTGTACAAAATATGCTTTTTATATTGTCTATTGTTGTTATCAAATCAATGCATCTTCTACATACTTTTAAATGTAAGAACTGGACAGTAATACCATATTTTGAAAAATGAGTGTTATGATGAATTGGTCAATCATCTCAAAAGGTAAAGAGAGACTTAACGGTTTTGAATACTTTCAAGTTTTCGCTCTACCATAGAAATGTGAATGTTGTTGTTGGGGCTTAACCATAGCTCCTTTCAGTGCTATATTTTCACTGTACATGCTATTTTGACCATGTTTTATCATTATTTTGCATACAATACTCACATAGCCCAAAAATCTAGATACGACACTTCATGAGATTGCTGACAATTTGTTTCAACTCTTTGTGAATCTATATGATTCAAACAAATTGAAGGCTAATGCACACAGTTGGGTAGTATATTCAATTTCCTTTTGTTTGATACCTAATTTGCATATATTTAAGTTATTACTGTAGGCTGTAGAGCCTTTGAAAGAAATGTTGTATCGTTTTTGCAAGGGGACTTAACCTCAATTTTTTCAAAGGGCCATAACTCTCTTGACACTTATTTTTACGGTAACATGTGAATTTGCATGGCATATATGTTCTTATATTTGAAAAATATAGTGGCATAAACTCCCAAGGGGGGGTCCCAGTGGCCTAAGACTTAAACGCATCCAAACTTCACTTTCCTGTGAAACTCAGAGGAGATGGCAACTGTTTGCCAGCCTGCGGTGCAGTGTATGCCTTTGGATCAGACATTAACCCTGAACTGGTAAGACTTCACATAATCCAGGAGTTAGGGACACACCAAGAGTACTATCTTGATGAACAAAATTTACTGAAGGGCTATTGTCATCCAAGTAAGCCAAATGAAATGAGGAAGTCTTTTGCAATGTACTCAGATTATTTCATTCCTAATCAAACTTTGTCTGATGAAAGCATAAGGAAAATTTACCAGAAAGAAGTACACGCCTTATGCGAAAACAAGAGCTATATGGGTATTTGGCAAATATTTGCACTCTCAACTGTGTTGAAGATGCCAATCAGAAGTGTGTATCCAGACAAAGGAAGTCAAACTGTGCGAAAGCATCTGAATAGGAAAATCATTCCTAGGGTACATGTTTCTGAGGTTGAAAGCATGATTATGTGGACCTCCACTAGAATTGACACTAGCTATATGTCAGCAATCTATTGGGTTCCAAACCACTTTGTTCCTTTGCTTCAATTTTCTTAAGCACTGCACTGTTGTTAGTGTTAGTCTTATTTCCTTGAAGTTGAATGCATCAGTTTTTCATTTAGTAGAATCAAAATGTGAGAACTTTTGGAAAGAAAAGAATATCATTTATACATGCTACTCATGTTTCTCTTTACTTTTGCTTTTATATTGAGATGCTTTCACTGGGAATCATAGCCAGTGAGTGTTGAAATGCTGTTCCAAATGAAATACCAAATTCTGATGACTTCATGATCTTCTCTGTTTATCACATTTTGAAAGAATTTTTGTCACCAGTAACAGTAAAGACATGTTTTATAATACATAGATAACGACAACCTTTATCACACATAATGGTATGATGTTTTCCAACGTTAATTCTTGGTTGTATCATTTCCTCTTTCTTTTCCAGTAACACTCCATCTTTGTTGTGTGTTCAAATACTACCCGTTGCTATTATAATTAAGAATTGCTGCATTCTATGCACTGCTCTGGTCATGATTTTGTCAAATTTTACTTAAATACTTCCATACATGATTTCATTCATGCAATTGTATTATATTGCACACTTATCTAATTAGAGTACCCGGTAGACTATATCCACTTTTTTAGTCTGTTCTATGCTATGTCACGAGCAGAGTTAGGGTCTTGGGGATGTTATGACTGCACGAGAGGCAGCTAACTCACACCCGGACACAACCACACAAGAAAAGTGTTAAATAACTAGAGGATCTATATATGTCAGGCCGGTCAGGCCATATTTTACATAAATATCAATAACAAAACAAAAGACAGAGGTATATTCAAACCAAAAATTCTAATTACTAACTTAATCTATGATATTCATGTAACTATGGTTCCTTATTGGATGTACTGCAATCAATAGCAAATGGGTATATTATACGACTGGATATCAATCTAAAGTGACAGTTGAGTCGCCACTGGCCAGTCGCCAGGCAAACTCTCCCTAAATCATATGGGCTTGAATGTTAGGAGAGCCCAGTACGTTCAAAACCTACAGAAGCACACTTCTGCTTGTAGGTAATTAAGCAGTTGCAAAAGTCTATATATATATGTCACGCATAATGTGTACAGTTGCCTAATGTGTACATTAGGCAGGCCAAGTTGCCTAATGTGTACATTAGGCACGCCCTCTGCCTATTGTTTAACTTAGGCAAAATGCTTTAGGCAAGATTTTGAGATTAGGCAAGGGCATTTTGCCTAATGTGAACAGAGACAATGTTTTCAGATTAGGCAAGACCATTTTGTCTAATGTGAACAGAGTTATGAAAGTATCAACTCACTTGAGTGAAACTATAAACAACAAGCTCAACCACACAACAATGTGCCTTAGTCAGTGTGTTGCCAGTGAGTGAAGTGAATTCAGACCTTGGATCACACAACACTATGCCTTAATCAGTGTGTTTCCATACATGACTTGAAATTCAAGAGGTCTACAGACGTGTGCACACTGTCTTTTTTTTAAATTCCATTTCAATTTTGGTTTGGATTTGATTCTGCAATCTACCACAGAGCGTGACTTGATCGAAGGTAAATATTATTTATGTGATGTATCTCTCTGTTGTTTCAGTCTGCTATTTTATTGCTGTTGTTGTTGTTGTTGTTGTCGTAATTGTTGTTATTGTTGTTGTTGAACACACGAGACGTCACTGTGAATTCAAAACAAGCCGTGGTGATAATCTAAAGACTTAAGGTAATTAGGCCTACGTTATTGTTGTTGTTGAACACACGAGACGTCACTGTGAATTCAAAACAAGCCGTGGTGATAATCTAAAGACTTAAGGTAATTAGGCCTACGTTATTGTTGTTGTTGTTGTTTTTTTTTTTGTTCCCGCTGTTGCTGTAGCTAAGTTTTTTTCCTTTCTATTTTTTGTTTCTTCAGCAACATCAAATGGACCGAACTGCCTTCGAGACTAAGCTGAGGGAAACTGGAGGGCAAGGCTTCCAATGTTGTTCTGCAATCTACCACAGAGCGTGATCAAGTCATCGAAGAGTTACTCAGAATCAATTCTGTGTGTGCAAAGACAACTTCTGATTTCAACTGTAAAAGAAGGTTTGAAATTTTACGTGTCGGCAATGCGGACAGACTCATTCGCCGAAGGAAAGAGCCAGACGCTGTTAATTTTAAGTTTGTTGCTTCCCTTGAAGAAGTCTTTGACATTGTCAAAGTTGCTCACGAGACTATTGGACATGGGGGTGGTAAGAAAACAATTGCAGAAGTGAAAAAAAAGTATTGTAACATCACCCAAGAAGCATGTTATCTGTACATATCGTTTTGTGAACACTGCCATCAAAAGAAGGCAAGAAAGTTGCCAAAAGGTCTGGTAGTTAAACCCGTGCGCAGTCATCACATTTTTTCCAGGTGTCAAATTGATCTCATAAATTTTCAAACTTTCCCTGACGGTGATTTCAAATATATCATGACTTATGTGAACCATTTCAGCAAATTTTGCATATTGCGTCCACTTGCGTCAAAAAGAGCAGAGGAGGTGGCAGCCAATCTTCTTGATATATTTCTGACATTCGGGGCACCTGCCATTTTGCAATCAGACAACGGGCGAGAATTTGTAAATGCCGTTATTGCGGAGCTATCAACCCTCTGGCCAGAAATGAAATTGGTGACTGGCCGCCCACGGCATCCCCAGAGCCAAGGTGCGGTTGAGCGCCTGAATGGAGTTATTCAGGATAAACTAGTGATTTGGATGAGAGAAAACAATAGTAAAAAATGGTCAGTGGGTCTCAAATTTGTGCAATGGCAAATAAACATTAGCCAACACGAAACTACCGGCTTTAGTCCATTTAAAATTACGTTTGGCAACGATCCGCAAGTTGGACTGGGGTCGTCTCTCCTGCCAGGTGAAGCTTTGCGTGAAATATCGACCGAAGAAGATATTGAGGCATTTTTAGAAACCAGAGGGGGAGATGTAAGAGAGACAGAGGAAGATGACGACACAGAAACAGCAGCAATGGGAGAGATAATGACAGAAACAGAAGCAGTCACCGAGATGGTTGCTGTGACTGAAGAGGTGGCATCACCCACAGAGGACAATGAAGTGGAAGATGATGAAGCCACTACAGTGGCAGGAACATCAACATCAGCGGCAGTGGGAGCATCAGACATAGACTATTTCCGGCAAATAAGAAACATCGCCAATGCAGGGCAATCGAAGGCAGCAGACAGAATGGCACGTCGCGGGAAACAACTGCTTAGGCCATTACTTGTTGGACAATGTGCAACGCTTCGAGTTCCCGACGTGGATCGAGGCCCAGCAGATCCAAAAAATATTCTAGTGGTCGTCATCAAAGAACAGGATGGTCTGTACACAGTTGGTTGCCGCGAGGGAATACTGCATTCCAAATTTACATCAGCTGATCTGGATCGTATAGACCACGCTTTAATGACAGTCAATGATGTTCCTGAGTTTTATTTATCGTTGAGATCAGCAACAGCAAAGGCAACTGGTGGTCAAGGCTTTCAGAAATGCCAATGCAAAACAGACTGTACGTCAGGAAGGTGTACCTGCTTAAAAAAACGAATGATGTGCAACTCTCGTTGCCATCCCGGCAGAGCATGCAAAAACGTCTGAAAACTATGTATTATTATGTATTATAAGTGCATTAAATTATGTGATTTTGTCCCTTTGCATATTGGACATTTGATGCTTTATAATTGTTTCCCAATATTTTTAATAAATGTTCTTCTTTTCAAATTGTTCAATATGTCTCAAAGCTATTGTAAACATTGTAAATGTTATGTGTTGTATCCTATTCTAAAAAGTGAGCGTGACATAAAAATTTATTTACCAACTGTACACATTAGGCAATGTTATTCACTTTCTGTTCACATTGGGCAAAATGTGCCTGCATAATGTGAACATTAGGCAATTTTCTGCCTAATGTTGACAGCATTCAACACTAGGCAAACCATTTTGCCCAATGTACACATTGGGCAAATTGATGCCTAATGTACACATTAGGCAATTGTACACATTATGCGTGACATATATATGCGACATGCAACACGATTCCTGTATTGTTATATGGAGATCTAGATCTAGACTAGAAAAACTACAAATTGTTTGGTGTGATAGTAAACCAGACAATACAGGGTACTCTTTAAGCAGCACTGTCTCGATAGGTGAAATTTTGGGAGGGGGGCGGGGGGCCTAGCTAGGAAGGGCTCATTGGCATTGGTGCATTATAAATTGTAAAGGGATAGAGGAAAAATTCTATGACCTTTTCTATAAGGACTGCAGTGCTTAAGGATTAAGTAGTGGCCAAAACAGTGTTGTTTTTAACATTGAAACTTCCTGAACTTATAAACAATGGTGGCATTTTGTGTGGCTTATGGGTGTAGCAACACTCAAAAAAAAAGATCTGTGGTTTGTTCAAGCACTCGAGAAGATGACCTAACGTTTCATGTTTTCCCAAAAGACAAAAGACATTGAACTTAAACGAAAGTGGGTGGTGTCATTGAAACGAGAACATTTTCAACCGACCACATCATCTCGTATTTGTAGCAACCATTTTAAATCATCCGATTTTGATGACACTGGCTTCAGAAGGCGACTGAGAAAAGGTGCTGTGCCTTCTATATTCAATTTTCCTGAGCTTCTTCAACCTGCAGCGAAGAAACCCCGTCGAACACTATTCAGAAAATCTCCATCACCTCCGCCAATACCAGACTCTGCACCCAGTACGCCAATCACTGTTACACTACATCGTGATCACAACTATGCAAAACTCCCTGAATATCATCTTTCCACAGTAAATAAAGCACAGTGTCAATTAGTGAAGACACAACAGAAAAACGACTTCGTGCGACACAACAAAAACTTAGAAGAAAGATCAAAACAACTAAACAATTGAAAGGAATCATTAAGCAGATGAAAGAACAACACATGCTTGAAAAATCTGCGTATGAAACATTAAATGATGCTTTTGGTGACATGCAGTGCATTCTTTTCAAACACATTGTGAATGCGTCAAAACAGAAAAAAACAGCACAACACTACACACATAAAATAAAATCATTTGCAGTCACTCTACATTATCTTTCACCCAAAGCATACACCTTCAGCAGGCCAATTTTGAAACTTCCTCACCCAGCCACTTTGAGAAGCTGGCGTTCTTCCATTTACTGCCAACCAGGTTTTCTTGACAACATGCTTAAACTGGCAGGCAAACAAATCAAGGCCGAGGGCTCCAAGTTGTATGCATTAATCATCGACGAAATGAGCATTCGTAAAGACACCAGCTGATGCGCAACAACACACCAGTATGTTGGGTTTGTGGACTATGGTGGTGGGCCAGTGGACAACAGCATCGCCTCTAGTGCACTGGTATTTCTACTTTGTGGCCTGAAGACAAATTGGAAGATGGCTATTGCCTACTTCTTAACAGACCACATTGACAGTGAACAGCTTCAACAAAACATCACAGAAGCTATCAAAAAGGCCTCAGAGCATGGCCTTTTAGTGAAGACTGTCACTGCAGATGGACTAAAGGCCAACCTTAAAGCTGGCAAACTACTTGGATGTGATTTTTCATTAAACAAATTAAAAACCAGTTTTCCTCATCCAGTGGATCCAACGGAAAAGGTATTTTATATATGTGATCCGCCACACATGCTAAAGCCTGTGAGGAACCTGCTGGGTGACAAGAAGGAGCTGTTTGTCCAGACAGACAACGGGCGACAATGTATTTCGTGGCAATACATTGAACTACTCCATGAGATACAAAGGAGCGACTCACTGTACCTGGCAAACAAACAGTTCAGGACTGCTCTCAGAACTTTGATGATGAACAACAGGATTATGGCATCATCGTTTGCCAATGTGACATCCTTTGCAGACGATGATGAAATGCTCAGCTTGGAGTTTTCTTCAAGGCCACGGCAAATTACTCCATTGCCTGGTGATGAACAAGTTCAAACTGATGAGGAGATGGCAAGAGCTGCAGGGTGGCTAGAGTCTTCACTCTTTGCCGACAATGACTGGCGACAATCATGTATAGTTTATAATGCTGGGTTTGTCGTCAAACGACTTAAGCCAAAAATTACATGCAGTGAATGTGAAAATGCTTTGATGGCCAAAGAGAAGAACTCAACAGAATGTTCATTCCTCAACAGGAAAAACAACGGCGGATTAATTAAACCCTCAGACGGTGTTATTCGTGTCATCACTTGCACAGAGAAAGTCTTCAGAGGCGTCATGCCATGCCCAGAGCGTATGACAGCATTGCCCTCAGCCAAACAAGTTGACCTTCTTGTTCAACGAACAGTTTTTTCAGAAGCAATGAGCAAGTTTGGAACATGGTTTCCCTGTCTCGAAGACCACTACTTCCATCATGAATTTCAAATAGAAGACAGCCATGTTAGCCAACTCATTCGACAAATTATTTCTTTCTATGTGAGGATGAGACTCTTAAAGGCCGGCAGATTAGTAACCTACGTCTATAGTCTGTGTGTGCTTGCAAAAGAGCTAAATTCGGCTTTTCGACTAGACAAGCTAACGTGTAATTGGGGCGCTAAAAAACAAAAACAAAAAAACTGGGCTCTCTAGAAGCGCCCCAGTTTTTTTATTTTTTGTTTTTCATTTCATGACTTTCCAAACATCGATAATGAGGTCCTGACGGCGGGAAAAAGCAAAGCCCCAGTTTCGTTGTCTTACCAACCCATGCGTTTAAAGGACATACACCAGCTGTTACTTGTTCTCTTCGCCCTGTGATTTTGTCAGAAGGTTGGCTGAAACAGCTATTCTGATTGGATGGTACGCTGGCCAATCAAAAAAAAGCTCACTTCGCTGTTAGCCCGCTTTCATTTTCTACTTCCCTTGAGGTGTAAACAAACTTCAGTGAGTTCATCCAAGTCTAAGGCAAATCCACTCGAATTTCATAAATATGTTTCTTTCTTTTATAGGTAAGAAATATGGATTCTAAGAGAAAAATGAGAAGATACGCGGTGCATAGGAATTGAGTTTGAAAGGCAAAATAAACTAATATACTGTATTGAACTGATACCGCCCGGCAAAGCCGCAGGAACGTGAAGAGTTCTTAGAGCGGCTAAATGATATCATCAGTGAGACAAGCCAGAGCAGTTTAATAGTATGTGGGGATTTTAATATGATTTTTATACAACGATCTCGATATGATCTCGGGCGCACCACACGGAAAGAAAGAAATATAATTATTCTCCAATTTTGTGCAAACCTGGGATTTATGTGACTGTTGGAGAGAATTAAATAAAAAAACAAAAGAATTCACATGGTCTAGGAAAGAACCTATTGTGGCAAGGAGACCCACGAAAGAGGGAGAGAGAAAAGCTGTTTGCCGGGCTAAGAAAGCCATTTCTTAACTGAACAAAAATGCTTTTGAGAAATTGTTTCAGTTTATGATAAAAAAAAACAACTAGCCATCAAAGTAAAAGATGAGTCAGCCTCTCCTTCAGCCAAGATGATTAAAGAAAATGTTTTTGGGTGAATTGGAAAATGTAAAATCAAAGAGGAGTAAGGAATCCTTGTCAACTAGAGAGTTACTCTTTGATGCTGTTGAGGGACGGGCGACTAGTTCTACAAATACTGAAAACAAGTACCAAAGAAAAAAGAAGAACGAAAGCACAGAAAGTCTCAAAGATGTTCAACCTTCTACAGGCACATCCCCAAACATATACTGACATCTTCAAAACACAAGCATCAATCTTGCCTTTGTGAAATTTGTGTGGGCATTGACCACAAGTTGGATGCTCTCAACAAACATCTGACAACTCCCTTTGAGGGTCGGGACAGCTTGTCTGAGATGAATGTATGCCACAATGTTTCTCTGGATTGTCTCCACAGGAGATGTGGTGATCGTGGTGTTTCACAAGTAAAGGAGCTGATCTTTAATCAGCTTAGAGATTCGGACCTCTCTTCCCCTGTCAAGTGGATGCAGTGGGAAACTGTAATATGAGAAAAACCGAGAACAAAACGTGCAGAGCTTGTGGAGAAGATCACAAGTTTGAAAGTGCTCTGTGACAAACTCCTCAAGGATCTGTCAATGTTTACACTTCACTAGTTCACCTTCAGGCGGCAGTGCTGTACACCCAGTATAAGTCTAGCAAGGCCCCCATAAGTTTTCGTACGATGTTGGGGCTTGCAATTCTCGATTTTGCGGAAAATTTTACTTGCAGGATGCAGGACGAGGTCCAGTTAGCCTACTTTGTCTGTACACAGGTGACTGTGCATCCGTAAAATTTTATGCTTGACCCAACCCAGATTGTTCTCAGGTTGTGACAGAGTATGTGGTGTTTCTGTCGGATGACACTAACCATGATGCTGCCATGGCTCAAACGATCCCAGATCGAACTGTTGAGCACATGAAGTCAAGAGCCCCTGCACTGGAGCAGCTGGTTGTATTCAGTGATGGTTGTTTTGCTCAGTATAAGAGCAAACTTCCATTCAACTACATGTCGGAAATCAACATGGCCTACTTTAGCTCGAGGCACGGCAAGTGACCATGTGATGCCTGGGGGGAGGGGGGAGGGGGGGATAAAAAAAAAGCTATCGAGCATGACATTTTGTCACGTCAAGTGCACAATGTAGATTCAATGTTTCGGTACTGTTCAGAGATTTATGTTGTGCCAACAGAGGAACCCACCCCCCCCCCCCCTCATCCTCCACGGAAGTTGTCAAAAAAGATGCAATTTCTACATTCTATCTGAAGAAGATGTTGAGAGGACAGTCAAGTCTTCTGAACTGATGACTGCGCCTGGAACTCGCCAATTGCACAGTCTCAGGGGAGTCCCAAAAGACCAGAAAGGTTTCTTGTTTTTGTGATGCATGACTTGAGCATGATGAAGATGCATGTATCAGCTAATAGTATGTTCAGCCATGGAATACTGTGAAAATTAAGCATACATATGCTGAACATTAAGAACTTCCTGCAACCAACTAAAAGTTGCGGCGAAGATGACCTCGAGGCTCCTGATTACATAGTAACTTGGGACATTGACATTAATTCCGCTTTTTTGGCAGCTCAACCAGTCCTGTCATTACTGTCCATGATGACATTCTAGTACAGACAAAGGCATTCTTTGCCAATCTTTCATTGTCATTTTCAGCGTGTGATTCATATGCTGATTTGAAGAAAGTTGTCTGTGATGTCCATCACAGTTTCAACCTGTTCCTTCTACCCCCTCCCCGTCCCAGATTTGTTTATGATTTGGATCTGTGGATTCTGACTCGTTGTCGTTTTTACCCAATGATATTGACGATTTTCTTTTCCCTGTAACTACTATTGCTGATGGAAATTGTGTTCCCAGAAGCTTTAGTTTGCTTTTGTCTGGTGACCAAGAACACCATGTCCGTGAGCTGGTCACCAGTGAAGATGAGTGCCTGTCTCTTGCAAAAAGTGAGCTTGAGCTTTTGTGCCAGCTGTCTGATTTCTTTGGCAATGAGACAGAGAAAGTCTTTCAGCTGGAGACTTTAGAAGTTAGTCGATCTTCAACATACATGGGCATGTGGCAAATCACGGCTGACAAGCAAAACACTGAATACTGATGAGACTGCTGCCATTCAACGGGGCAAAAAGACAAGATTGACCCCATCAAAGTGGAAAGCCAACAAAATTCAGACCGCCAAAGTCAAAGGTCAGCATAGATTTAGATTATTTTTGTATGTAAGTGGTACCGTTTGACCTGAATGCCTGTGATAAACACCTATCGGGCACTGTGCATTAAAGGTGCCTAAGTCCACAAGGACAAAGGAGCCATTCCACAGATGATCCATTCTAATAACTCTATGGTAAGGGAATGGGTCTCGGGTAGAAACAGAGATTAGGGATAAGGTTAGGACTATTCCCTAACCCTACACATATCCTTGACCCGGTGTGTGTCTTTTAAAGGTCCCCCACCCTCTCCCCTCCAATTAGGATTAGGGATAGAGGTAGTGAGGATCAAACACAGGAGAAAAAATAAAAAGAGTCGTGACTTATGTAATCACTCAGCGAAGTGGAAACGCCAACAGCCCATTGACCAAGAGTATACAATAACATACATTAGAGGAGATATTAATCATATAATAATGGAGGTTGGGCGTTTTTACCACGCAACATAGAGAAATGAAACTTGTCACATGTATGTAAAATGTATCAAGCCTGTACGTGTCGTGCTCATTTTTTCCCAAAACTCTTTACTTTTTCCAGAAATTAAGTTATAATTATCAGTTATCAATTCATGATAGCGAATACGACGCGATAATGTACTTCCGTCAATTTCGTCATTTCCGCCTCTTAACCCTCTAGTGCCCAATGTTGCAGATCTGCAACATAAGTTTCAGCTCTCATAAAACCATTACATGCTCTCACTCAACCTTGATCTTTTTTGTGCTGAGAGTATTTGTATGGTTAATTGATTTTATGCCTAATTTAGACTTCCTGTTTCTGATGCAATGTTTACACACCTCTCTATAGGTAGGAGGACACGTTTTTAAAGAAAAGATAAAAAGTTACCAACTTCAAGTAGGTGAACCAGTCTGAAAGTAAGTACATTTATTAGATTTTGCACCTTAAATCTACTGTATAAAACTGTTATTTAAATGTGAATATAGCAGCAATAAAACAAAATAATTTTTAGAGTCTAGCTGGGGTGCCCCAATTTCCATGTTGCAGATTTGCAACATTGGCCACGGCTCAACGTTGCAGATCTGCAACATCCTGGGCAAGGTGATATATTTTTGTTATAGTTTATTTTTAAAGGGCCTAACACTGAAAGTTTTGATACATTTATTTATATTTCAAAGTTTGTTACTCATTTCTTCAGTATTGTATGATAATTTCAGTTTAGAGCAGATTTAACAGAAATGTTGCACATCTGCAACATTTTGGGCACTCCAATAATAGTCTTCACTCTGAGTTATTTTCTTTTGTCGTATAAATATTGATTTATTTTTTCTCATTACAAATTTATAGTTGATATCTGATTGAAAAATACTAATAAATTATGACATTTCCTTCTTCTTACAGAATGGCAACCCTTGATTTTATCGAGCTGAACGAGCCTATTGAGAGCGATTGTGAAATCTCTTCCGATGGTGACAGTGACTACAAGCCATCATCTGACAGTGACAGTGGGGATGAAGTTGAGCCATCTCCACAGAAGAAAAGGAGCAAATATAACCAAGAAGACCCAGGAAGGTCATCTGCTCTCTCTTTACATTTTTACACTGATGAAGCATCAGATGAGGATGACATTCCTCTCTCAAGGCTCACCGTAAACCGTTACGCAAGCTCTGACGATGAAGATGACAATGAAACCCTTGCTAGTATACAGCGCAATATTCGCAAAGGCACACCTGAAGATGATACCATGACTGAGGAACAACTTTCCGAAGCACTTGATGAGCCATTCTGGGAAAAGGATGTTCCATATCAGCAGCCAAATTATGTCTTTGGGGGTGAGCAGGAAGCACCACCTGATAATTTGAAAACCCCTTTGCAGTTTTTCAAGGACTTCATCAGGGATGATGTAATTGAAAATATTGTCCAACAGTCTAACCTATACTCTGTGCAAGTCTCTGGAAAGTCAGTTTCCACATCTGCAGACGAATTAAACTTGTTCATTGGACTTTATCTGCGCATGGGTTTGATTCAAGCCTATTCTGTCCGTGCCTTTTGGGCAAGTGAAACACGCTGCGAAAAGATTGCTGACCACATGGCTAGGAATCGTTTTGAGAGATTGGCCTCAAGCATTCATTTCATTGACAATCTAGAAGTCACTGAGGAGATGAAAAAGGACAAGTTATGGAAACTAAGACCTTGGTTGGATGGTTTGCAAACAGCACTAGACAAACTTCCACAAGAAGAACAGAGCGCCGTGGATGAGGTCATGATCTCTTTTAAGGGTCGGTCTCAACTGAAACAATACATGCGCAATAAACCCCACAAATGGGCTTTCAAGATGTGGGGGAGAGCTGGCTCCTCTGGCATTCTGTATGAATTTGAAATTTATCAAGGCGCAGGTGGACCAGACCAAAGCACGGGACAACTGAGCAAAATGCTTGGAATGACATCCATGAAACTTGCCGTTTTTCAAGCGGCACTTGCAACTCAGCTTGTGAACATCAAACCACGCCCAGGAAGGCCTGCTTTGGGAAGATCACCACCAACAGCAAGCAGAGCACCAGTGTACCGTAGGAGCATCCGCCGCCCCCCGCCCCCCACCGAGACCAGATTTGACGGTCTAAATCACCTGCCAGAGTACTGCAACAAGCGTGGGAGATGCAAAGCTCAACAGTGTGATGGCTACACATTCATCAAATGCAGCAAATGTGCAGCATTCCTTTGCCTGAAAAATGACAGAAATTGTTTTGTTCAGTTCCATACTGTTGTTTAAGCATGAAAAATCCTGAATACAAAGACAATTTCAATTTGTCAAACTATTGTGCTTCTAGTTATCTTTAAATAATTGTCTAGAGTTGAGTGCCCAGAATGTTGCAGATCTGCAACACAGTGGAAAATTCCACTAATGCCCAATGTTGCAGATCTGCAACATTTCACAGCACAAAATCGAAAATAGATTTCCTAAAAATAAGACTTGTTTTGAATCGTATGAGAGAAAAATGGTGAATTCTGAAAAAAATAGAATTTTTGAAAAGCCCCTTCTAAGGGTGGGCACTAGAGGGTTAACGGAAATGTAAACTAGAGTTCACGATCCAGCTATGCCAAGAAATTTTGATACCGAGTATAGTGTTATACAGATGAGGTGAGTGCCATTCATTCATACCAAGAAAACTGTGTGTAAATACTATCCTATCTATCTATTGACCGCCGATTTTATGTGGATGACCCAAAGTGTCTCGACATCTTTGTGCTGATTCCTTTCGGTCTGGAGTGTTGAGCTTTGTTTTTTTTTTACCATTCGAAGAATGGGGCAGTTACTAGTATATAATTATAATAAGTGAAGGTCCTACACACTTTGCAAATATACTCTTATTTGTTTCTACAGTATCAGGCTCAAGGCCATTCCAGCGCGAGATCAGCGCATCGTTGACTGCCGCTGTAAATGCTTCACAAAATCCACAGATGATGAAAGACGGAGACGAGGCACAGGATATCTATCTCCGAGCCCAATGACGGGGATCAACGAATTAAGATCTTTATTTTCGGAGGTTTCGCTGCCGTGGGCATTTTTGCCTCCTGTTTCTTGTTAGTTTTCTTGTTTTCTTTCTGTCTTCTTTGTGGGTTTTTCAATGACGGGGATCAGCGAGTTTAGGGGTGTGAAGTTTAAATAGGGAAAGGCTCCCGTCAGCCGCATTTCAAAAACCCAATCAGCGTTCTGAAACGAGGGAAAAAGCTTACTACTCTGAAAGGACTCAACCCCAGGAGTGCTTGCGTGGGTTTTGTCCCAATCAAGATAGCAAAATACCATGACATTCTTGCCTTATTGGAACATGTCAACTTGCCCCCGGAGGTCACATTCTATGAAAATCTTCGTGGAATTGACGATCACGATGAGATTGAGGAAGACGTTGGATAAGTGTTATTTGGAGAATGCTTCAAGAAAACTATAAAAGCCAATGACTTGCTATTATACACTAACATCATTAGTCTGGAAATCGTATTATGATCAGTGAATGATGCAGCAAGCCTTAGCTTTGTTTGTTTATCAATCTAGTGTGTGTCTCGTACATTAAGGGACATGTTTTATTTTTTTTTTTCATTTTTTGTTGTAAAATGCAACAGGAAGTGGTGGCCTACCGTATCATGTTAGCGTTCATGGTGAGCTAATGATAGTCTGGTTTTAAGTTTAGTCTTCTTTATGAATGCCCGATAACTTATTGTTGTTGGTTGTTTTTTGTAGTATTTTTTTTCTTCATTCTATGGTGCTTGTGAACAAGCCACTGAGTGCTGAAAACTCTAATAGCATGAGGAATACGTTTTCAAGATATAAAAGCATTAAAACTTAACTCTCTGTCATGTACTCTGATTTGGATTTAAATGAAAATCTGCCTGTCTGGAAAAAAGTGACTAAGTTCTATGGTTGCCTTTTTGTGTTAAAAGTACTTAAGTCCTGGGTGTGTAAATAAAAGTACTTTAGTCCATTTAATTAAATCGCATTTGCCAAAAAATATTGAGAGTTAGAAAGTCAAAATTCATCATGGACACACTTCAAGCATCATAAAATAAGAGACATTACTAAAAAAAAATCCATAAACAGAAATTTCTATGGCACATCTGTCACCTCAGGAGCCTCGAATATCTAGCCGTCACAGGGAAGATCGGAGGCAAGAAAAGCAGGGGCAGGCAGAGAAAAACGTTCACTGAGTCTTAATCTTACCTCAGTACCCATCAAACACCCCATGCCAAATGAGAGAGCGGTATCCCGTCGGCCATCCACCTTACGGTTTACTCATATGGCCGTCCCACTACTATCTTTTCTTGCTAGGAAAATTATTTGTTCTTAGTTGTTGTCTTCTTGGAGGATGATTGTTAATATTTGTTGTTGTTGTGTTTTTTTTTTTTGCATTGTGGTGCTGTGCTAGCAAAAAATTAAATTCTGATTTGGAGATAAGAGTGTTAAGACCGGATTTTCGTGGATTGCAATTGGACATCGTCTTAGGACATAAAACGATATACTCGCAGGGTGTCGTTCTTGGCTTTGGGGCCTTGATCTAGGACATAGTTTTAGGCTAGATTAGATATCTAGACAATGAATGAAGAAGAGGGTAGATCCCCTGATTATTATTCATCTCTGGGTGGAAGAGATGACATAGATCTAGATCGTATTGAGCCGAGATCTGACGATAGGTCGAGTGACAGTGATAAGAAATCTCTGGGTCGAAGAGATTGTTCAGAAATCAACCTGACGTTGATGACTCTCTGGGTCGAAGAGAGGCCAGTAATAACAGTTTGGTTGGTGTTGTTAATGAAATAAGGAAGGAATTTGGCTCTTTGAGAGATGAAATTCAAACTTAAAAGAGCAGAAAAAGATCGAAAAGATCTAGAGATCTAGGTCGGATGATTCAGCTTCGGAAGGAGGCGGCCAACCACCGAGCAAATCTAGGCCTAAAGCTTAGTATAGCAAAATTAGGTCAGATGATGACCTTTCAAATAGACGTAAATCAGATGCAGTGAGTTAACGTAAACACAGGAATTCGTGCCGCTGTGTTGGTCTACATAACTCAGCTCTCATGTGCATCTCGCTGTAAATTCTCTCATGATCAAAATCTGAATCTAACATGAATAACAGGCTTTTATTTCATAAATTGCCTTTGCATTGGATGTCATAAGCCAGGACCACACATAACTGTGGTCAATTGATTTATTGTGTGAACTGAAATGATGCGTGGCTCATCGATTTTGAACGTGAAGTGTTCAGAAACTGATCATCTTCTGTGGTAGAACTCGTAATCTCAGAAAGCACGTAAGTACGGGTGATAATTCTTGAATAAATTCATTATTATACTGCATTCCTGCAGTGTTAATTTTTCGTACCAATATGTGAAAGCCAGTGCCTCAATCACAGACCACTGAGAAGCCAGCAAAACGTTCTAAAGGAGGCAGGCCAATTCAACCAGGAAAGGCCGATGCGTTTCATCAAGTCGTAGACTACTTGCAAGCTTACAAAGAGGGGCAAATCATTGTCAGTGATCTGGTTGAAAAAATGAGGCACAGGAACTTACCAATGACCCCTATTCAACAAGATACATGATGAAACGACTTCAGGACCATTAATGCACGGAAAGGCTGATGTAGTAACACTTCGAGAGACTGTATCGGAGATACTCCATGATTTCTACAACAGACAAACTAGGAATGATCCTGAAGCCGAGAAGAGGTTCATAATAAATACCGCTGCACGTTTTATTTTGTCTGATATTAGAGACATTCCATCAAACAAAGACAGCGCGTATCCTGTTAATGAAGAGCTATCTTCTCTGAACAAAAGCTTGGACGTCTTGCCATCCTCCCTAAAAGACTTTTTGAATGAACTGATGACGGGAAAAGACTCCTCTCTGAAAGTTGCCTCTATAGGTCAAGCAACAATGCAGTCAGCAAGGCCACAAATACTCATTTGTCCCCTGCAGATAGGATTAGGCGTCCAAATCCATCATCTCTTTGGTTCCAGACGCCTCCTTACTGACACACTGAATTCTCTTGGCTTCTGTAGTTCTTATTCCGAGGTGAAGCGATTTAAAAGCTCTGCCAGTGTCAGCTGTGGAGTTGCAATGCCGGAGTTTGACAAAGAAAAGCATTTACTGCAATATGTTGACGACAACGTAGACCACAATTCTTGCACCCTTGATGGTTTTAACACATTTCATGGAATGGGCATGATTGGTGTGATTACACCAGGTGTGAATTGTTCATTTCCAGTCAAGAGAATTAAGGTCACAGCCGAAGATGTTGCAGCTGTTGGAAAGATTCAAGTACACTTCTACAGATCCGAAAGAGAAGCTGAAACCCCTCTGATTCTCAAACACCTACCCGCTGTCGAGGCTGAGGATCCATTTATAAGCACTGATATTTTGTGAAAAACATGTTGGCGTCTGCGCCAAAACAGACCCTCTTGGGCTGGTTTTATGCAGACAACGAGCGAAGGAGCTCACGAGGGCACATCTAGTGTGATGTTTCTCCCTATAATTGACTTAAACCCGAATGACTTCTCATGCATATTTTCAACATTGACTTTCCTTTCAGACCAGGCAAAGGAATAACATGTAGATCCCATTGTCACATTTGATCAACCTTTGCACTGGAAAGCTTGCATGATAATTGACTCAGATCCTTTGACAAGTGTGTTGAAATCTATCGTATTATGGTTTTATGCAAATGAGTTTCTTGGGATGTATCGGATATGTCATGGCTGGCTCCGGTCTTGAAAATGCTTCGAAAGTTATATATGCACCAACAACCGTTGCACATTTGCTGAGTGGAAAGGCAGTGGCGAAAGCACTCCGTGGACACTTCAACGTTGATACCGCCCTCCATGCACTCATTATCTCGCGGAACTTGGGTGTTCCATTGCCTCGTGTTGGTCGCGACGATAAAGACGATGACCAGGACTCTGCAGACGCAGAAAAGGAGAAAAGTGACCACAGTCAAGGTAACACAATGCAAAGAGCAGCACAAATGCTTGATGATCTTCTTGAAAGTAAAATGTCTGCTGAGGCAGTATATGAAACCACTGTTATTGCTTCCATTAATTAGAACGTGTTAGAAGAAAGGAATATGGCAGACAAGGCCAACAGGCTTACTGCAAAACTGTGGTTTTTGTACATGGACATGGTTGAGGTTCTGTGCAAGTTTATCAGAGCAGAGAGAACAGGAAACTGGAAGCTGCACCTTCAAGCGGTTGCGGATATGTTACCACAAATCGTATCCAGTCCTTCTTCCACAAGCTGAAAAACATAATTAGCTCAAGGACAGACATGAAAGCCATAGTAACCCAACTGATGGGGCTTTTGGAAACTCTACGCGATGAACGAAACCACCGACATATACTGGACACACTTAAAGACCCAAACGTACAAATCACCAATGAAGACGACAAATCATATCATGACTACCTCACACCAGAGGCGTACAAGCAGGTTCATCAACTGTGGTGAGCGAAACGTTAGTGGAATGTCATCAACATTTCCAGGTCACCTGACGTCAGTGCACCTGCACTTTCAACTTGACGCGTGGATTGCCTTGCCGTCACATAATGAATGTAAGAACTCACTCGGGTCTAACCGCATTCGATCCCGAGATAGTTCATTGCCAATGGACCAGGAGTTACAATGAAGTGGCAACCACAGAAGACAATGCAGCGGGAAACTATTCGACAATCTTGTTAAGTCGACACAGAAACGGCCCTTAAGGGCTAACGAGAAATTCAAAAGGGCCAGCCTGCCCCTCACCATGATCGCGACAATCATGTCCGAATATGACACTTGCACGTTCCAACACAAGATGAACCAGATTGACGAGTTATTGAGCTTCTTTAGAGAAAACAAAGAATTCGTCATTTGTCAAATCGTGGACGAACATGTGCCCGAGAGTGGAGACTGTGAAGATGTGCCCGAGAGTGGAGACCGTGAAGATGTGCCCGAGAGTGGAGACCGTGAAAATGTGCCCGAGAGTGGAGACCGTGAAGATGTGCCCGAGAGTGGAGACCGTGAAGATGTGCATGAGAGTGGAGACCGTGAAGATGTGCCCGAGAGTGGAGACTGTGAAGATGTGCCTGAGAGTGGAGGCCGTGAAGATGTGCCTCTCTCTCTCTCTCTGAGGCTATTCATCGGGGGGACCGGAGTATAGGCATTTTGGCTATTCATCGGGGGGACCGGAGTATAGTCATTTTGGCTATTCATCGGGGGGACTGGAGTATAGTCATTTTGGCTATTCATCGGGGGGACCGGAGTATAGTCATTTTGGCTATTCATCGGGGGGACCGGAGTATAGTCATTTTGACTATTCATCGGGGGGACCGGAGTATAGTCATTTTGACTATTCATCGGGGGGACCGGAGTATAGTCATTTGACTATTCATCGGGGGGACCGGAGTATAGGCATTTTGGCTATTCATCGGGGGGGGCCGGAGTATAGTCATTTTGGCTATTAATCGGGGGGGGGGGGGGCGGGCGGATCATAGTCATTTTAGCTATTCATTGGGGGGAACGGAGTGGGTATTCATCGGGGGGCCCGGAGTATAGTCATTTTGGCTATTCATCGGGGGGACCAGAGTATAGGCATTTTGGCTATTCTTCGGGGGAACCGGAGTATAGGCATTTTGCCAATTCATCGGGGGTACTGGAGTAGTCACTCCGTTATTGAAATGAAGTAAACCTCCCTCCTAGAGGAAGCTAGATCTAGAATTTGTATTTAATGTGTACTGACTAGAACATTAGATCTAGATCTAGTTGTTGAAATTAGTTTGTGCATCATAATGCTCTCAATGTATTGAGACCACCATTGTACATTGTTATTATAAGAAACTGATATGGCATTAGCAGTGAGGTAACCAACTAGAGTTGGCGTGAATTTGTAACTCACTTTTTGGTGCACTGTTGGACCTAATCACTAAATATAATATATATATATCACTATATGTAGTCGAAATTATATATCTAATTGTAATAGAGATGATGGCCCTGCAGGCCTGAACTAAATTTATACACTATTGTTATTCCATTATTTACTTGTGTGTTTGGTTTGTCTGAGTGTGAGTTCCAGCCCTCGATCTGAGAGCTATATCCTTAATACACAAAAATTCCACTCGTGACAACATAGGTGACCCCGACGTGATCTTTAACTTTAGATCCGGACATTTGTGCTATCCGGACATAGTATCATAATCTTTCAACGACGATTCGTCCACAATGTCAATAGAAACAGTAGAACTTAAATTACCAACGTTTTGAACCAGTTTGCGCTGCGTGGAATCACAACAGACGAAACAAAGTACTACTATGTTAATGTAATAGCAGCACTCGACGCTAACACAGCTTCAAGATCTCTATCAATCATAACCTCACCGCCTGCAGCCTGTAAGTACGACACGCTTAAATCGTTCCTTACGGATGCTTACGGGTTATCGGAAGTAGAGAAAGCAGACACTTTGCTGAACATCAAAGAACTAGGTGACAGCAAACCGTCAGAAGTCATGGACAGAGTGCTAGCTCTTTTGGGAGACCACAAGCCATGCTTCCTTTTCCGCCACATGTTTCTCAGACTGTTGCCTGAATCTATTTGTGCTCCACTTGCTAATTCCCCCAATATCACCAAAGACCCTCAATCAATAAGACGCGGAACTCAGCTGTTTTTTGGTGAGGACAGGCTGAGAGTAAGTTCCCTTTGCTTGGACCTGCTGCAGTTGTAAACAAAGTGGCGAGTTTTATGCTGCAATTAACTGTTTAAACGCACGCTACAAGCTTGATTGCAATGGCATGTCATTTTTTGGATTTCCAACTGATGAGGAAAGGTAAGTGTGTCGTTATTAAGTGCTGTAAACTTTTTAAAAATCTAATTTCCCTACGTTATCGCAGCCATGCCATGTCCCCCCATCCATGCCATGTCCCCATCCATGCCATGTCCCCATCCATGCCATGTCCCCCCATCCATGCCATGTCCCCATCCATGCCATGTCCCCCCATCCATGCCATGTCCCCCCATCCATGCCATGTCCCCATCCATGCCATGTCCCCCCATCCATGCCATGTACCCATCCATGCCATGTACCCATCCATGCCATGTCCCCATCCATGCCATGTCCCCCCATCCATGCCATGTCCCCCCATCCATGCCATGTCCCCATCCATGCCATGTCCCCCCATCCATGCCATGTCCCCATCCATGCCATGTCCCCCCATCCATGCCATGTCCCCATCCATGCCATGTCCCCCCATCCATGCCATGTCCCCATCCATGCCATGTCCCCATCCATGCCATGTACCCATCCATGCCATGTCCCCATCCATGCCATGTCCCCATCCATGCCATGTCCCCCCATCCATGCCATGTCCCCCCATCCATGCCATGTCCCCCCATCCATGCCATGTCCCCATCCATGCCATGTCCCCCCATCCATGCCATGTCCCCATCCATGCCATGTCCCCCCATCCATGCCATGTCCCCATCCATGCCATGTCCCCCCATCCATGCCATGTCCCCATCCATGCCATGCCACCATCCATGCCATGCCACCATCCATGCCATGTCACCATCCATGCCATGCCACCATCCATGCCATGCCACCATCCATGCCATGTCACCATCCATGCCATGCCACCATCCATGCCATGTCACCATCCATGCCATGTCACCATCCATGCCATGTCCCCCCATCCATGCCATGCCACCATCCATGCCATGTCACCATCCATGCCATGTCACCATCCATGCCATGTCCCCCCATCCATGCCATGTCACCATCCATGCCATGTCACCATCCATGCCATGCCACCATCCATGCCATGTCCCCCCATCCATGCCATGTCACCATCCATGCCATGTCCCCATCCATGCCATGTCACCATCCATGCCATGTCACCATCCATGCCATGTCCCCCCATCCATGCCATGTCACCATCCATGCCATGTCCCCCCATCCATGCCATGTCACCATCCATGCCATGTCCCCCCATCCATGCCATGCCACCATCCATGCCATGTCACCATCCATGCCATGTCACCATCCATGCCATGTCCCCCCATCCATGCCATGTCACCATCCATGCCATGTCCCCCCATCCATGCCATGTCCCCCCATCCATGCCATGTCACCATCCATGCCATGTCACCATCCATGCCATGTCCCCATCCATGCCATGTCCCCCCATACTCATGCCATTGTTATTGTTGTTTTTTTGTTTTGCTTTTTTGTGGTTTGATATCAAAATCCCCACATACAAGATGGAAGTTTTATTTATTATTGTTTTGATCATAAAATATCTAGATCTAGACTCTATTAGAATACACCCTTTTACATCCAAGGCGGTAAACTAACTCGTTTTTGTGGTCTCTAAAGTCAAGTGTTGACCATTTGAAGACTCACAAAAATGTGAAAAAGAGTGATAGTGAAATTATGATTATGTGCTGTTATTGTTGTTTTGATCTGGACACCAAACAATGGTGCATTGTTTATTTGAGTACATCTACACTTTTTAAAGTGTGTTAGATTTGAAATCATCTTGACTTCTGTCTCTAAAATGTAGAAGTTTCCCCTCTTTCTTGGCTAGATTTCTGTCAAAATTAGTCGTCAGTGTTAAGCGGCCTAGCAAAAAATGGTCATTCATTATATTTGCTGTCTCTTTCTCATCTTCTGAGGCAGAGAGATTACTACTGATCATCGTTTGTGATTACCAATACACTTTTTCTTTCTTTCTTTGTCCTCTCAATTGCACTGGCCCAAATAAGCCAAATTATAACTGTACATTTCTTTTTCAGATGTCAGAAGTGGATTCAAAACACCCGTCGTCTGGACTTGATTGGACTGTCTGCCAATGAAATAAAGAGACGGCATCTTGTTTTGTGCAGCAAACATTTTGAAGATAGTCAGTTCAACGGTCCTGCAGAAAGGAAGCGGCTTGTTTGGAATGCTTTGCCAACACTGTTTGATGTGCCAAATCGTCCAGCACAAGTTACCCCAAAAACGGTCAGCCAAAAATCGTGATCACTCCCCACCTTCCAAAAAGCGCAAAACTTTGCACAGCATTGGTAAGTGTTTTTTCAATTGACTCACAAATTACAGTCGTTATTGCTTTCTAAGTTCTGTATGTATCTGGTTTCAATAAATAAGCAACCTTAAAAAATTATGTTTATTCTCTGTTATTTTTGGTCATTTTTCTTTTCTGATATACTGATAATGAATGAATAAATGATGTCAGCTTTCTCCAGTCATCAAGCACATTGACAATAGATAATGTTTCATTTGTTGACAATAAATAATGTATCATTTACTGTAACAACAAAAATATCAATAGTAAAAACAGTAGCAAAAATCAAAATCAACACATTTGCTTTTCTTCATTGTTTTTGTTTGTTTGTTTCTTTTCACCAATAACACATGTTTCCTATCCCCCCCCCCCCTGCCCTCCCCCCTACCGCCCTATTTCTCTTTATATTTTTTTAACACAGGTCAAAACAGTGAGAGTGAGAGTACACCATGCAGTCTTAATGACGACAGCTCCCTGCAAGAGAATCCATCTTCCATTGTTCGCCTACAGAGCCAGTTGAAGTGCACTCGAAACCGGCTGTATCGAGAAAAAAACAAGTCTAAAAAGGTATTAAAACAACAGTTAAGCCCAAGGGAAAAGGAAGACATAATGGTCACTGAGCTATACAAATGTTTACCCCAACATACAGCACAATTTGATCACACTCAGATAAAAGTGTATCAAAAAAAAACAACAATGGAAGAAGATGGACTTATAAAGACAAACAGCTTGCTCTTTCACTCTACCATGCAAGCAACAAAGCCTACAGATTGCTAAGCAAATTGTTTGCCTTGCCTTCTATTTCACTGCTTACAAAAACTATTCAAAATGTACAAGTATACCCCGGCTTTAACTTAGGTATTATCCAGGCCCTTGGACAAAAAATATGTTCTCTTCCCCAAACTGCACGTCTTTGCACTATTGTCTTTGATGAAATGAGTATTAAAGAGGGTGTTCAATTAGGAGTAGCCAGGGATGAGGTTGAGGGACTGGAAGATTTTGGTAGCTACGGGAGGTCAACGTATGTTGCAAACCACGTAACTGTTTTCATGGTGCGGGGACTGACATTAAAGTGGAAGCAGCCAGTTTTTTTTTCTTTCAGCAGTCGGCCAATAGACAGTAGTCTTCTGCATACTCTACTCTTAGAATGCATTGATAACATTTCTCAGGTAGGAATGATCCCCAAGTGTGTCATTGCTGACCAAGGATCAAACAACCGGAAAATGTTTAACAAATGTCTGAATCTCACAGATGCTAATCCCACTTTTAGTCACAACGGCCATGTCCTTTATGTTTTTTATGATCCACCACATTTGCTGAAAAACATCAGAAATAACCTCAAAAAGGCTGGTTTTCTTCTTGAGGGTGAGGGAACTGTTGAATGGAGACGTTAAGTTGACAAAAAAAAACAGTGTCAGAATGGCACCAAAACTGACACAAAAACATATTGTTTTACCTCCATTTGCAGCTCTGAGAGTACACTATGCTGCCCAAGTACTGTCACATACAGTGGCATCAGGTATTGCGTTTGTGGGAAGACTACAAAATGATGAAACTGCCATAAAAACTGCTGAATTCATTGAACACTTTGACCAGTTATTCAATGCATTCAACAGTAGCCTTCTTCATTCCAAGCAAAAAATGGGGCATGCAATCCGTGGCAATTCAGGCCACATTGAATTCCTAACGTTAATGCTGAAATGGCTCCACAAAATTAAACCCAAAGTAAACAAATCTTTGCCATGTCTTGACGGTTGGAAAATGAACATCCATGCTCTACTGATGCCGTGGCAAGATTTGAGTCACAAACACAATGTTCAGTTTCTCTTAACCAACCGCCTAAATCAAGACTGTGTCGAAAATTTGTTTTCTCAAATTCGTGGGAATAGTTCGCACATTGATGCTCCAACTACCAGCCAGTTTCAAACTTACATTCGAAGGGTAATGGTAAACGGAATTTTTGCCCATGTAGAAAAAAGTAACTGCAAACAGGATGATGATTTGTTTTTGCTTAACTTAAAGCAGATGACAAGCATCAATCCATCTAGATCTAAATCGTCAACAAACGATGTTCAGCCTGAAATTGTACGAACAAAAAACAATGAGGAGCAAAACAATGTAAATGTAGAAGACATAACAACAAAAATTGTCCCTTCATTTGAATTCCAACATGACAAAAACTTAAAAGACATACGTGTCAATGTTCTGGCCTATATTGCAGGTTATGCTTCAGCCAAAGTCAAGCCATTTGCATGTGACAATTGTCCCATTGTTGGTAGTTCTGAGCAATTGAATCAAGATGACTTTAGATTTTTGTCAGAGAAGCAATTGAGTGACTGCAAAAATGGCCTAACCATTCCAAGTCCAGAACTGCTACACATGCTAGTATTGCTTGAAGATACTTATTGCCAAATTATTGACAAGATCATTCATGCTTCCAAAGTTAAATTGAAATTAATCAACCACTGTATGAAAAGTCTTGGTTTAGTTGAAGAAGAGGAAACTTGTTGCTCTTTAAACTGTGAAATGCGTTCCAAGTTATTAAAATGCACTCAATGTGAAGCTGTTCATAAAGTGATCGGCTTATTTTGGAACATACGACTACACTTTTCTCTGAAGCAATATTCAAGAGAACTTTCCAGTGCTAACAAAAACACAACCAAAAGAAACAAAAAGATACTGAAAGTTAATCACTTGTAATTCATACTTCAAACTATAAAACACCGTGTCAGTGTTATTTTGATATAAGCTCTAATGTTAAATTACTTTGTACAACATGTATCATGTCAGATTCTGTATCTACATTGTATCTTTTTTACTGATAAAATTCCAGTGTTGCACAAGTTGATTGAGTAAATGAGATGCATGTTTTGTGAAAACTGAAGTTGTAAATACATGTAATTTTCTTAATATTATGATACCTATATATTGCTACAACAGACCTGCTCATTATATTATAATAATAATAATGTGTGCCTATTTTTATTGCCATTACTTATTTCTCTATTTATTCACATTTGATTAACTGAAACAGATTAAAGTTTGTACTCTTTTTGTGTGTGAACGTGTGTCAAGAGTGAGTGCTGCGTGCAAGTGTTTAGTGTGAATTTTTTTCCTGTATAGTGCTTTGAGGCCCCCGGGTGATAAGGCGCTATATAAATTAATTAATTAATTATTATTGTATATAAATGTTTTAATTTGTTATAATTTCTTTTCTTCAATATTAGTTTTTGAAGACATAAAAAAAGACTTCAGAGAGTGGAGACAAGAAGGGGGGGGGGACTTGTATGAAATAAAAATTTAATATTCTGATACTATTTTTGGCCTTTCACTTTCGTATTGTTTTTTTTCTTCATCTAAGTTGTAATCCACCAATGTCTTTGATGTTGTTGTCATTGTGTTTCTGTGTCGTGTTGTCAAGTGAGGACCAGAGTAGTTTTGAGAAAAAGATCTTTGGTATAGCAGATAGTGAATATACTTATTTTTGTAGTGTGGTGCTGGTTGTGTTGGTGTGATGATAAGTAGTTGTAGTGCGCAAATAATGATGATGAACAATGTAGTAGGTGCTAAGTGTTGATGTGGTGCTGGTTGAATTGGTATGATGAAGACAAGAAAAAGTGGTGCAGCAGCTGCTATTACTGATGATAATGGTGCAGATGATGATGTAATAGTAATACATATAGATCTAGTTCAGGTTTGGGGAAAATGGTGGTGATGACAAGAAGTAGTGGAGACCAGAGATAACCCTTAAAATTTGATACAAATGAATTACAAGATCTATAATGACTATGAGTCATTGTTGGGTTAATAGTACGTAGCAGGGCCACACCAAGGGAAGTAATCATGAAAATGTACATCACTCATTAAAGAGAAAAAAACTCCGAGTTCCGCGTCTTATTGATTGAGGGTCTTTGATATCACAGACTACCGAGCACTGGCGAAAGAGGGTGATAAGCTATTTAATTCTCAGACAAACGCGACAATCTGCACTACAGTTCAACCACATAAACCAGCACCAACTGTTGCACATGATGCAGGTTTGTCTGAAATTGGCACGATTTGTTGGTTTCATCGAAAGTTTGGGTCAAATACCAGGCGATGTTCCAGCCCATGTAAACATTTCAGCAACTTCAAGACTAAAAAGAACCAGGGAAACGGGAGAGCGGGCTAGAAGTAGAAACTTCAGTTGCTGGTCCGCCATGTTCGCCCACTACACCACGTACTAAAGAAAACCCAGAGACAAAGGTAACCCAACTATTTGTGATAGACGCAAAGTCTAAACGATGCTTCTTGGTGGATACAGGCGCAAAGTCTCTAACCGGCAACATGGGCAGAAAGAGCGTCAGGTGCTACAAGTACACCTTTGCAAGCCGCCAACGGAACCTCCATAGCGACGTATGGTTTATGAATCGTACCTTTGCATTTTGGCAACCGGATTTTTAAAGCACGTCTTATATCAGCTAAGGTCAAACGACCTCTCGTTGGGGCTGATTTTCTCCGTCAGCACAGCCTGTTGGTCGATATTCGAGGACGCCGCCTGATAGAAGCAGAATCTTTTGCTCACATTCACTGCACTTTCAGTTCAGTTTTAAATAACTCAGATCTTGCTCTCATAGAACCCATGAGCAATAAGTCAAGCACGGGGTGATAACATTCTATCCCAACTAAAGACCGGCCAGTCTTTGCTCGTGCACGTCGTCTAGCTCCAGAAGATAACACAACTACAATGACCTGTATAAACAATATTGGGACCAGCCATTCAATTGCATGCCATAATGTTACAAAAGAAAAGAGATTTGGCAGATGTGTGCTGAGAAAGCTATTTGATTATCAGCTGCTTACAATGCAATTAAGGAAAATGTCATTGCTGACTCGGAATCCAGAAATATAACCTAGACATGGAATGGATGATTAATAAACAGATTCTAAAAGAAGCATTAGAAATCCTTAATTTCTATCCAAATTATGCCTTGTTTGCGTCAAGAAATAATTATCAATTTAAACCCTACGCTACTTTCAGAGAAGACCCTGACACATATAGATTTGATAGTCTGAGTATGGATTGGAAAGAGATAAAATTTTACGCATTTCCACCTTTCTGTATAATCCCCAGAGTAATGCAGAAAATCAGAAGAGACCAAGCAACAGGAGTTACAGTGATTCCATTTTGCAAAAACCAAGCTTGGTATACAGAGCTGGGAAACATGCCAGTTGCAAGGCCGGTGCTAATCTCAGCACGGAAGAACCTACTGCAGCTTTTCCTGCTTATCCAGAGAAAGTACACAAGATGGTGAAATCACTAAGACTAATCTGTTGCATAATCTCAGGAAGACACAAAGATCAAGGAATTTCAGAAATGTCTTCCAGTTCACTCACAGCATCGTGGAGAACTGGAACAATCAGAAACTATGAGAGTTACATTGCAAAATGGAAACAATATGCAGATCAGGAAGGCACCCGTCAGACACAGAGGTCAGATACCAAGAAAATGTTTCTGTTTTCGCCCAGTGGTGCGATGACAACTTTTTAGAATTAAAAGTAGGGAAAACAAAAGAAATGCTTACAGATTACAAGAGGAATAGGAAAGATGTGACGGCCCTCCAGCTGAAGGGTCAAACAGTAGAGAGAGTGGAAGAATACAGATATCTGGGCACAATCATAGACAATAAACTTAATTTCTCTAAAAGTGCTCAAGTTGTCTACAAAAAATGTAAACAGAGAATGCACATCCTGTATCAGTTGAGATCATTGATGGTCTCAAGCAGAATTATGGAAATGTGCTACCATGCTTTTATCGAATCGGTCCTCACTTTCTCCTTTATATGCTGGTACAAAACTCTTAATGTAAAAAGCAAAAACCCACTGAACAGCATTGTGAACTCATGCAGCAAGATAGTCGGGAGAAAGCAGGTACCTCCTGAACAGTTGTTCAACAAGAGAGCCCTTGGCAAGGCAACCAGTATTCATAAAGACCCATCCCACTCTCTGTCCTATCTTTTTGAACTTCTCCCTTCAAACCGACGTTTTCGGTCAATTTCGACAAAAACACAAAGATTCCAAAAAACCTTCGTTCCCACCGCCGTCACCCTACTTAATCAAACCAGCTCTAAAAAATTCGAGATAGGTCTGCCTTGGTGAGTGAGAGAGTGAGAGAGAGAGAGAGAGAGAGAGAGAGAGAGAGAGAGAGAGAGAGAGAGAGAGAGAGAGAGAGAGAGAGAGAGAGAGAGAGAGAGAGAGAGAGAGAGAGAGAGAGAGAGAGAGAGAGAGAGAGAGAGAGAGAGAGAGAGAGAGAGAGAGAGAGAGAGAGAGAGAGAGAGAGAGAGAGAGAGTGAGAGTGAATATACACATGCATGTTTATTTGTTCTATCTTAAATATGTTACTTTTTATGCCTGACAATTTGTTGCACAAGTTCCTGTTTATGGGATAATAAAGATTTGTTGAAATTGAACTTGAACTTTATTTCATCGTCTGTAGCAGAAGCTATACATTTCTTATCTGATTTATTTAACAAAGGATATAGTTACAACGCTATTTGTGCTGCAAGATCAGCTTTATCTAACCTCTTTGAATTTAAAGGTGGTGTTAATTTGGTGAACATGCCTTAGTCAAAAGATTACTTAAGGGTGTTTTTGAAAAAAGGCCGACCTGGGATGTGAACTTGAAGAAAAGCAGGGGCAGGCAGAGAAAACTGTCACAGAGTCTTAATTCATGGACAACAAATAAACGCCACAACAACAAGTCCTTCTTGAGGTTGGTTGATGACAGATCCAAGTGGAGATGCATGAACGCCGATGTCTGTTCCAGACAGGACAACTGATGATGATGATGATGATTTTACTGAGAAATTCTGTTTTTGAAATTGATTTTCTCAAAACAGACATTTTGTGACACAAGTACTTTTAATACAAGGGTCTTCATTTAAACATTAAGCTTCGGCATGGCTGTATGGATGTGCACGATTATAAACTGATGTCGTTAGAATGCACTGTCCCTTTATTGTACATGAAAGTGAGTAGCCCTTACTGGATGCTTGTTAATAGCAAGCTTTTGGTAAACAGCACACTAATACGTTATAATGCTAATAAATTAGCTATCAGTTTTTGATTATTTTTATGATCGTTTTCTCTTTACGTTGTCCATTTGGAAAGTAAATTGGATAAAATACTCTGCAGATGCATGTATATTTGGGGGTCACATGAGGAAGATCATGTTCCATTTCTTGACCCATCTACCAAATCTGTTGTTAATAATGAAATGTCTGCCTGCTCTCCACCATGGGATGCAGAGTGTATCAGTTTGTGACAGAAAATGACCAGCCACTAATAAAACATGTCAATAAGTCCCTTGCTCAGGACACAAACAATGTAAAAGACAGAGAACTGTCGGATTTCATGAAAATTGAAAGGTGGCAAGTGTGGGAAGCCTGATGGGTCAGTGTGAGAAGCCTGATGGGTCAGTGTGAGAAACCTGATGGGCCAGTGCGTGGCCTTCGTAATCAAATGGCCTGACACAAGGGAGCATAGCAAGGCTGTGACGTCACGATATGGGGCGGCCTACGGGAGGCTGGCGCGAGATTGAAATGTGCATAGTGCATTAGTCAGCAGACACAATAGCTGCCGGCATGTAGTGTTGTCATGTGTTATAGAAAATTGTATTTGTTTATTACTGCTTTGCTTGTGGATAGAGTGCATTTTTTGGATATCTGACCTTTATTCATATTCTCATTGTTGTTAAATGTGAACTATGCCACGAAAGTGTTGTGTGCCCAATTGCAGGGGCAACTACGATAAGACTGTGAAGACATCAATGTTTACTTTTCCGAAAGACTCGGGGACACGTAGCCTGTGGATTAACAAGATTCCAAGGGCCGATTTCCGGCCTACGGATGAATCTGTGATTTGTGCAAAACATTTTAGTCCACAATTCATTCTCACGGAGGACTCAGTGACCAGGCCAGATGGCAGTATACTAACAGTTGCAAGACAAAGACCTATGTTAACTGATGATGCTTATCCCTCTATATTCCCAAACTGCCCGTCGTACTTGACAGAAACACCACCCGCTAAAAGGAAAAGATCAGGAGAAAGGCAGTTAGAGTTGGAGAAACGCGATGAATGTGCGTTCAATGATTGGATGGAAGCTGATAAAGTCACAGATTTTCGGATTTTAGCAAGAAATTGCATTTACGCCTTAACAATACATCATGGCTACGCAGGCTGCAAAACAACACGGAACAGTCTACATACTGGAGTTTTTATCACATAAAGATTCTGACAACTTCACAAAGCCTGTCCTGACTAGTGCTGTACGAGTTTTCACAGATATGCATGTGGAAGTTTACACCGACAGTTCTGGTAATAACATTAATAACCATTTTAAAAACCTATAAAGAACAAAAACACTGGTAAAGGAAAAGGAAAAGTAAACCTCCGTTTCCCTCTCTCTTTTTCTCTCAGTAAGCGAAGTAGCGAAGTAGCGAACTAGCGAAGTTGCGATTAACCAAATTAAAGGAAAAAAAAACAAAAACAGTTAAACCAGAAACAAAGACACTTAATCGGATTTTTGTACGACTTTGGACCTTAGCTCGACCGTATTGTCAAAAAATAGCACCATTTGCCAATGGTATTTCATTTCTGGCATTTCCATTTACATCAAAGAGCCACAGATGTGTTCCAGGGGTCAATTAGAGAGGGAAGGTGCCGTTTCGGTTGCATGCTTACTGCCCCCTTATGACCCTGCAATCTCTTCTGAGAATCAAAGGAGGGCTTGACCTCATGACCTGTCTTAATTAAAACTGATTTTGCCAGCCGAAACACTTCTCAGCACAACTTACAACTTTACTTCATTTGGATAAATGTTAGCGAATGATGATACCGCAATACAATAATTATCGTGTTTAAATCTGTAAGAGTTTGGTGCTCGCACCAGCTAATTTCGACAATCAGGCTTGCATTTCGGTATCTATCTGTTTTGTTGGCGCTACTGGTTGATGCCTTAGTCAGTGGAAAGTTAAGCCTTATCTCTGAAATAATGGTAATAGTCTTGAAGTATAGGATATTAACCCCAGACACCGCACTCATTCACACTCTGTAATGCTGATTAACCTACGAGTATTGTCCTCAGATCTTTCTGTCAACTCATTCATTTTCAATCGGTACATAATAAAAATTAATTGCTTTGAAGTGATATTTATTAAAAAGATAAATTTTTGCTTGTCTACATTCATAAAATCAGCCTATGAATTCTTTACAGTACGAGTACCAGACAGTTCTCTGAAATGGCTGTTTGGCCAGAACTCTCCTCCAACACTGACATTGTGGTCACAGTTTGATACTCTTTTATCTCATTTTTGTGGTCATAATGTAAATAAGACAACGGATATCAAGGACCAATAGCAGGTCTTTATTGACGGTCTGTACAACTTGACCACTGATGAGAGAATGGAAGACAGTGATGACGAGAAGGGATCGCAAGTGAAGGAGAGGATGTTGTTCATACTGGAACAGTTGAAATTATTGTTCTCTTCTGTGAAGAGATATTCCTGTGAGATGCTGTCGCAAGCTTTTCAGACATTTTCATCTGTCCCCCAAACCTATTTATTACTTAGAGACACTTTCTTGACACTACCACATCCTTCATACCTAAAAAGGCCTTTGTGTAAATCAGAGACAAGTTTTGTTAAAGCTGGCAATGGCACAGATTCAATCTCTAGGCATGTGTGATAGGGAGTGTGAAGCATGTGGTCAGGATTATTCTCAACTAGTTATGAAATATTGTAAACCTGCAGTGAACATTTTCCTGAACAACTACATGTATTCAAAACATTTCTCGGACAAAGCTTCTTCAGGGAATAATGCCAGAAAACTGAAGACATACACCAAAAGGGTCTAAATTCCAAACATCTTTTTTTGCGGACGATTTTGTTCACGTTTACAAAGGTACGTTTCGATCTTATGATTATTATTTGCTGTTAATACTGGCTACTAATGTTACATGTAGGCCACTCTTAAATTGCACTTTCCTAGACTAGCTGTTCTAATACTAATGTTAATGTTGTGTCCACTAACCTAGTTCTGACGGTGCTTTTTATGTTACATGCATTAACATTAAATATGGGAAATATTAAATAGGGAAAAAAACACAAAAATTGTGGATGTTAGCGTACGGATGTTTGGTTTGAATCACACTCGACTGTTTTAGTAACAGGAAACCAGTTTCACGATAACAAACACTGATCTTGCCAATAGTCAGGCTTACTCTTTGGCTATTAGTTGGTCCGTCTACACTTAGCCCAACGTTAATAAGTGATATAGACGTGCAACAGATAATGGAAATAAAAAAAAAAGAGAATCCATAATATTTCAACACACCGGCGAGATAGATACCGGCGTGATACCAATGCTTTTGTTTCTTCGCGTGCAATAAACATTAGGGTCGCTACTCGCTCGCCGACCGCCCCATAGTGTGACGTCACGCCAGGAGTGTGTCGGGCCATGTTATCACGAGGGCCATGGCCAGTGTGAGAAACCTGATGGGCCAGTGTGAGAAACCTGAGAAACCTGATGGGCCAGTGTGAGAAACCTGATGGGCCAGTGTGAGAAACCTGATGGGCCAGTGTGAGAAACCTGATGGGCCAGTGTGAGAAACCAGATGGGCCAGTGTGAGAAACCTGATGGGTCAGTGTGAGAAACCTGAAGGTCAGTGTGAGAAACCTGATGGGTGAGTGTGAGAAACCTGATGGGTGAGTGTGAGAAACCTGATGGGTCACACTGGGAAGACCTACGGCAATGCCCTGTGAACAATCTGAGAGGAGCACGTTCTTTCGGCGATTCTGGTGTTGATTTAGCCAAAGCATACTGATCTGCCATTCATGTGATTAAAAGAACTAGAACCCTGACATTTTTAGGGAATGTTGGTTAGAAAGCAGAAGAAAATTTTAGACACCGACATTCATTGGACTAAAAGAAATACAATGTAGAACTATGAAATTTTTAACAAAGAAGTGGGTTAGTCGGCAGAATAAAACTGGTCAGATATTTACACAGCACAACAAACAATTATGGCCAAGGAGGAAATTAGAAGGAAATTTGTCGAAAATCAGGTGAAAAAAAATGCAAAAATATATGAATGAAATATCACAAAAAGGCTGACACTGTAGCAGCAATGAGGATGAATCAGCGGCCCTTGCCCTACACCCTAGGATGTAGAAAGTTTGATTGCAAGACTCACGGTTGAGACAAAGAGGAACAAGCAGGTAACTGATGCAATGAAAAGTGAAATCAGGTATCAAAATTAACTTGGCACTCTTAATTTCATGATTAAAGTTAGACACAAGGCCTTTACAAACGCAGTTCATTAATTTTCACCACTACCTGCATGCCAGAGTGATGGTGCAAGGGACCAAAGAGATACCTGTGCAAAAGCCTGATTTTTTTTTTACCATCATGTATAAGCTTACCTGTAGCTCTAGCTTTGATTGCCACTTTGGCAGTGATGTAGATTTCCATCGGTCTCAGGTCATTGACCGATAAAAATGTAATATGACCGATCGGCTCGACCTCCATCCGGTCAAATGTCCGATCCTAATACAAGCGCAGCGGTCGCATGTCCTATCGTTTTCGCGAGGTCGCGGACAAGTCTACAGCCGTTTTATTGTGTGGAGGCCTGCGAGACTGAGTGGCGTTGAAAGGCAATTAGCGAGAGGAGCACAGACTTAGAATTCAGCAAGAGCGAGTAACTCTTGTTGAATTTCCGGCCTGCGCGCGGTTTGGTTTCCTTCGCATCTGACAGTGGTAATTTGTCATGCCACTGTGCAAAAGAAAGTGGGAAAGTGAGAATGTGGATGAAACACTGAGGTTGTGAAACTGTGGTTGTAGAATGTTCTCAAATCCATAAGCTTGTAAACACGTGTGCATCACGCCATCAGTCTAAAGGCCAGTTTACACTAGTAGGTTTTAGGAATAGAAAAAAGGAATGGGAGACTGTATGGGAAGAACTCTCCTAGCTTTCCGTCTTTCGTTTTCCGATTTCCCCCTTCGAAATGTTGTTTGTTTACACTGGTCTGTTTTCTGAACGAGAAATGATGCGCATCGTTTGTTTTGGTCATGTTTTGAAGGGGTAAATCGGAAAACAAAAGACGGAAAGCAAAGAGAGTTCTTCCCACACAGTCCCCCATTCCTTTTTTCTATTCCTGCTTCTTTGTGGAAACTGATCAGTCAGTTTCACAAGGCAGATTTCCCAAATCTGATGAAGTTGGCACAGATATGCCTTGTTCTACCTGTGCACACTGCTGATGTGGAAAGAGGCTTCAGCTCACAGAATTTGGTGTGCACTGCAAGGCGGAACAGGCTGTCAGTGGAGATGCAAGACATGATCCTGAAGACAAAGCTCGAAGGCCAGAAGGAAAGGGAAGAGTCATATCTGCACACCATTGTCAGCAAGTGGGCAAGCAAGAAAAAGAGACAGTTGTTTCGCAACAATGATGCTGAATGAGTAATATCTGTTGTCGTTTGCAGCTCGCAACAATGAACATTAACATTTAGTCATGAACATTTCAATAATGTTTCAACTTTCACTAAGCTTTGCCCTGATTCTACTACAGTACTAGCCATCTACATAATTGTGTTGATTTTTTTGTTTTTGTGATATAAACAGGAGTTCCAGTCAGCGGACCTTGAGTTAATAAAATACATTTATCACAATGAATCCTGTTCCGAGTCTGGTGTCCTATTATTTTGGTTACTCCAGGACACTGTGTCCTATTGATATTTAATCTTTAGGACATAGTGTCCTTTAGGGTGATAAAAAAATCTACATCACTGCTTTGGTATTAACTTGCCTAGAAACAACATGCAAAGGCTGAAATTGCCCGTGTGGCGACCCCTGTACTGAGTTGTACATTAAAAAATATCAGCAGCTTGGAGACCATGGTAGGCAGTGAGTTAACAGATAATAAATCGTGAGCAAATGTATCAAGTCCTGGAAATCAATGTTCAACAGGAAATGCAATCACAAATTTAACTGCAAGGAAGACATTTGGATGAAATGGTAGGTAGAATGTCATCAGGTTCACAACTTCATACATTTCAGAGAACACCAAGATATTAATCACAATGTAATTCACACTAAAGGTTTCAATAGCTAACAGAATGCTCACCGCCTGAATCCATGATCTTGGAGAATAATAGTACCAGATCAGAAATTAGTACAAAGTGAACTGAAATGTCTTGTATCAGGGACATACTTGAATTTCCCAGCAGTCAGTGTCCTTTGGTAATAATAATAATAATAATAAAGTTCATTTATATAGCGCATATCCAAAGATGCTCTATGCGCTTTACAAAACATGCAGAAACAGAACAAATCTCATTCCTAGCAACTGACAACACACCCAAAGGCACACACACACACAAGCACTATCTCTCCCTCCTCTCTTTCTCTCTCCTTCACACACACACACACGTTGGGGTACTGCAACATCCAACGCTATTTAGTTCTTGTCAAACTTGTTTTTCAATAAAAACCTAACCACATGCATTTGTTCCAACCACTTCAAACAGAAATGAAACTAGTTATTTCAATAATTGATTGTACTCACAGGCTTGCATCAACAAACAAACAACAACTCCAATCACTGATTTTTCAAGGAAAAAACAAAACAATCTCAACAGGACTGTTCCTACATATGCATACAATAATTCAGACATTCAATACTTATGTCAGTTATGATGATAATACTGCAGTCAGTATAGTGATAACAACTAATGCCTTTTAAAAATAATTTTCAAGAATAATCCAGAATATGTTTTGTTAATATGTTTGCCTGAAGTTGCCACGAATAGTCGGTACGAGATACGTCAAATGTTTCCACAGCTTCAATACATAATCCTCAGTATAAAATGAACTGTAAAGTCAATTTTCTGTGCATAAATAGATGCCATTGTTATTAATGAATCATTCAAGTGGAATAATTGTTGGCCACAGATTTGACAGAGAACAACATACTTGGACAATTTGATCAACTGTAGTTACATTATCAACGTCCTTCCTTTTCATGAACCCAATGGGAATGGAATGCTGCAAAATTTTAAACTTTCTTCTCACCAGGCCTATCACACGCTCTGCATGAACTCTCACTGGGGAAAGTTTCCTGCCATTTTCAATCTGCAGTGGATGCAGCTGTTTTTTCCCCTTGGTAAAATTTGATGACACGAACTTCGTTTCATAAAAGTCAATGCTACTTTCAACATTAAAGCCTCTTTCTGCCAGTATGATGTCACCTGGAAATAAATTGTTCAAAATTCCAGAATTTTCTACAATGTGTTTATCTGAAGTACTGCCTTCCCAGCCATTAGTGATGAAAGTTATGACGCCTTGTGGTGCAATGCCAACCATATATTTTGTAGTATGGCTGTGACTATACTGGGACCATGTTAAAACTCTCTTTTGCTCACCACTAGGCTTTTCATATGGTAATTCAAAACAATCAACAATTACACAAACTTTTGATCCAAATTCAGCACGGAAACAATCAGGCATAGAAATCTCAATATCTTCCCTGTCTGGCCATTTAATCAAAAAACTTAATCTAGAATACAGGACATCAAGTGTTTTATGAAAACTACGAGAAACAGTGGCCTTTGATACATGCAATTGGCTGGCAATATCTTCTATTAAATAGTCAAGACGAAGCTTAATCAAACATAGTAAAAACTGTTGTTCTTTTGACAGAGAACGACACATGTTACTTAAGTAATCCTTGACATGCTCAAAAATGAATACAAGAGAGTCTTTCTTTGGTAGACCTGTATACAACGATACTTTATCAGGAAATGCATCATAATACTTTAAAGTATAAATAGAAAGCTGGGCTTTTTTCAGGGCTTCACATTCAACCATTCTTAGCTGGTAGTCAGTTTCTAAGCATGAGATATATTTAGCACTTAAATCAGTCTGCACTTGTACATTCCTCAGCCTAGAATGTTCTCGTCTACTGACGGCACCATCTCCACAAACATTTATAGCCTGATCACTGATCATAATATTATCACTATCAGTAGGCACAACCTTGTTTCCTACTACCAAATCATCCACATCCATATCATTTTCGTTACCTATTGTACCGTCATCCATAATGATATGCTTGCCACCAGCTCTATTATTTTTGCTTTTATCTACATCATCCTCACCATCAACTGTGTTACATTCACAATCAAGAATACCATCCTTTGAACCAACTACATCATCCTCACCATCAACAGTGTTACATCCACAATCAAGAACACTGTCCTTCGAATCACCTACATCATTCTCATCACCAACACTGTTACACTCACAATCAAGAATACCGCCCTTCGAATCAACTACATCATCTTCTCCCTCAACATTGTTACACTCACAATCAAGAATACCGTCCTTCGAATCAATTATATCATCTGCTCCCTCGTCATTGTTACACTCACAATCAAGAATACCATCTTTACAATCAACCACATCATCCTCACCATCAAAAGCGTTACACTCACAGCTAAGAGCACCATTTTCACCACCAACTACGATGTCCTCACCATGAACTGCTACATCTTCATCATCAGCTGCAGCATCTTCACATTCCATCACAATGAGCTCATCCGTGCCTCCAGCACTATCAGCATTACCTCCTTCACTAATCTTCCTTTTCTTCCGTGTGTTACACCTGTTGAAAAAAAGTAACAGTAATTCTCACATAATATATAATTTTATTTAAAATTCAATCAGGGATGACAAGAAGCCTGAAACTTTTGTTTTTCTATGGCAAGAGTAAAGGTCGAGGGTCCCAGTGGGGGACTGAGGGGCAAAGCCTTCAGCTGTTTGATGGACTCTATGCACTTCAAATCAAAAGCTAAGTCAATTTATTTCAAGGCTTGATTCAAATTTGAAAAAACTGGAAATATCGATGCCGCTGCCTTGCAAAAAAAAAAATTGCAACACACTTTCTACCCACCAAGAAGGATGAAATATTGACATTGTCAGATCAGGTTTCAGTCCTGTTTTTATGAATGGATTTAAACAGCTTTCTATGACAATATCACTTCATACTTTTTGACAATTAAAACATCACTTCCTGGGTTTCTGCCCTGTCTTGCTCATGTCTTCCTTTTCTGTAGGACTGAGCTTATAACTGTGACAGTTGTCATTTAAGTCAGACATTGCTAAGAGCATGTAATAATAACAGAGTCTGGCTGATTATATATTAGGCACAATGGTTGTTCACACCTACAGCAAGTAATATTGCTGACTTCATGAGTTTAAAGATGGTCTTAGAAAATCAACACGGCTTAGAACTTTTTCTTATTAAAGTACAAAATTATTCACATTCAGATACATACAATAATTAAATTTTGTAGGTGAGACCATGGAGAACTTACTTTTACACTGAAATAATGTTTATGTGTTCTGCCTATTACCACTGTGTAATAGACCCATGTCTCCATGAAATTTCATATTTATTATTAACAATGAAACCTTAGTACATGAAACTGTTTCTGTTGTGTAATGATATTCAAAACATAATTCTGTGTTGCTGACAGTGTGATCACTGCTGAAAATATCATAGCCATATTGTTAATATTTGTATTAGGAGCTATTCCCAAAAAAGTTTAGTTGGCTTCTACACATCACACAGGCTGTGGAAATAAAATAAAAAAAATAAAGAATTTGTGAAAAACAACACCGAAATACTTGTTCTGGGTATTCATTTCCAGAAAATATAGTTTCTAGAACAGCTTTTCCCCTAGAACTGTCTTTGACATGATAGAAGACACACCAAAATACAATCTGGCAATTTACTTGAACTATACACAAGTGAATGAGTAATAGTAAAGTGAACTGTAATAAAATCCACACAAAACATCTCTTCTTACAGCATTCTCAACAAGTTGATTTTATAAACATTGATTTTTGAAGTAGACCTGAGTGTTCTTCATCACGTCCAACATGCCTTAGAGTTAGAGCAATCTGAAAGTTTATATGTGTAAACAATACAAGGGGCCTCACTGTATTCTCAGATTTCATGTGCAAGTGTTGAACATTCAAGAAACCTGGCAGGATTTCTTTTTACATAAGGAAATCATATCACCATTATGTCTCTCCAACAGCCTAAATAAGGAAAAGCACTGTCAAACCGGGGACAGTTAGCATGTCTGCACTTAATATATTAAAATGGTTCAAGTGTGTTGAATGACTCTGGCCATAATGAAAAGAAAAGAAAAGAAATGCAGAAAATAACTACCTTGACAACTTTCAGTGGTCCTATTTCCCAAAATCATTTACTCAAATTGGCATACTGTACAAGACCCAACTTTTAAGGATGGCTTATACAATATTTTGCAGCATGATGGCATTTATCTATCATCTTTCCCATTCTTGAATACATGTTTAAGCGCATAATACATAATGTCATGCTCCTAAGATAACCGCCTATGTCATGTTATGGTGTTTTGAAACTCAAAGAAAACTGTTTACCTCGAATATTATAGTAGTAGCTGTGGTCAGGGAAGCGTAGTATTTTACACAGAAAGATGTAGCTGAAGTGTGAACACAACTCAACTGTATTTTCTCTTTTTGGCTTTGCCATTAAAATTAGTCTTTGCTCTCCTAACAACAGTCTAAATGGTGGTTTAGGTGGATGTTCATTTTCACGTAAAACTCATAACTCAACAAAAGAAAACAATGTACCAGTACCGTAAAGTTTGGTCTATTGAGCGCATCTGTATATAAGTCGCATCCACCAAATTTTTTTTTAATTTAAACTTTTTTCACAAATAAGCCGCACTGGTTTATATGCCGCAGCAGATACAATACAGGTATGTACCGGGTTCATATTTTTTCAGTGTCATCATCCTCTTGTCCACTGAATTCGCTGAAATCTCCTTCTTCGGTGTCGGAGTTAAACAGTCCTAGTAGCGCTTACTCCTCCATTTTGTCACTGTTACTAATTTCAGCCTCATTTTCACTGTCGCTTTCCTCTTGAGGCAAGGTGAAGGATCGCTGCTGCAGCACACAGTCCAGCTTTGAGAAAACCATTGATAATGATGGACTGCTTGGCTTTAATCCATGTGATCAATGTGTGCGGCTTTAATTTACCAGTAGAAATGTGAGCAGTTACCACTGTAACAATGCGAACAAATAATACTGTAAAAACATGAACAGATAACACTTTAACATGGAGCGTGAACGTGAACAGTTAACATTTAACATGGAGCTAAGAACAGACGAGGGAGTGATGCTCTTGGAATCGGGAACTTCCGCAAATAAGCCGCATCGCTGTTTAAGCCGCAGGGTTTAAAGCTGGGGGAAAAAAGTCACAGCTGATAGACCGAACTTTACCGTAACTTTTGAATGGAGCGATGTGATTGTCTGACTAGGATGAGCATTTCATCTCAAAACACCGAAAAAATGACGTAGGCAATTTTGTTATGACCATGACAAGAAATATTGACATGTCCAAAAGAATCGGAAAAATGGTTACTTTTTGTTGTACATACTCAGAAACATGACAGGAGGCTTAAACTAGTTTCGTCAAATACTGGGATTGATCAACATTTTCTAAACTGAGCTTTAATGTTAACGCTACTTTCTTTGTTTTTTTGCGGAAGGACTTTGGTGGTTGAGTTTTGCTTTTAAGATCTTTGCATTTCAAGACATGGCACTCATTATATACAAATCTATCTGTATACTTACAATGTCTGCATATAGGTGACATAGGTTGTCGGATGATTGTGTTGCAGGTTGCACTGTGTGATGACAAGTCTGTTTTTCCAATCATCAAATGCCACAACAAAGCTAGCTTCACATCCAAGTTTATTAGTTCTGGAAAAGAAAAATATTAACCTGATTAGTGCATTGCTATACCTCGTGGAAATTGCTGGCCTATTTGATTCCAGTGATCATCATAACGGACTCAGGCAATGTATGCCTAGAGAGGTAAAAGATATTTTCCACTACTTAAAGTAACTGGAGTCCAAAGGCCAGTAACTTGTTGGTAATACTAAAATATTGTGCATTGTTCTCAAGGTGCAAATTAACTCAGAGTACCATGACCTGGGTCAAAATGTCCTTGGAGAATGTGGCACATAAAAGTTCGTGAATTAAATTCCACATAATAAAGTTACAAGAGAAATACATCACCGATCAGGTCATTTTTCTTTTACATTTAATTGAATGTACAAATCAGGTTAAAACAAAGTGGATCTAGATCTGATCTATGACTGTTAAGTCTGCAACATCACCAACAGGATCAAAAAATATATTTAACAAAAAAATCTGCAGAATCAACTATTCTGCTGTACTGAGCAAGTTTCTCCCCGTTTACATTTTCAAACTAAATTTAGATCTAAGTCTATGTGGATACAGTGAATTTGACACAGAATGTGTTCGCGACTGGTATGATACTGCCATATAGGTACTGAATTGACTGACTACAATTGGAATTTTCACGTTGGAAGCTATGTTTCTTGTATTTTTTTCTTTCTGGTCTATTGATGAAACTTTTGCAGACCATAATATCGCAATAACAATTTGAACATCTATCAAATACGCATCATTCATACACAAGTTAGCCTTGGTTCAAGTTGGTTGTCTGCAAAATATGTCCTGGTTGTTATTTAATTCATGCTTGAGGAGCATTTGAAAATTAGGACAACTGAAGAGGTTTGAATGTAAGCAGTACAAATTCTATGTAGATGCCGAGTTGTTTCGTGGATTACTAACAGCAACCCATTTGAGTAGTTTCAGGAAATTCGCCATGACTATTGGTACTTTTTCATCATCCCTACGGCTAAGGTCTGCACGTACAAGCCCGGGCAATAAAAATGTGGCCGGTATGTAACCTAAAAATGAACAAAAGGAAAATACTTTTAGTAATTAACACATTTCACTTTGTACTTTCCCTCACTTTCTTGCCATATTTTTTCACACGTTCTAATCTTGTAAGCACCAGAATCATTTTCGAAAGGCATCCATGGTGTAATCTTAACAGACTTTACTTTAACTTTACAATCACTGTGAGGTTTACATCTAAAGTACAATTACAACACGTTGCAGAGAAAAAATATTACTGCCAGGCTTTTCCAAGCTTGTTTCGCTAGCATGGCAAAAGGTACCATGGAAGACTGACTAGTGACTGGTGCATTTCCCCAGACAAGCTGCTAAACAGATGTAGATCTAGCACCACCTTGGTCCATTCATTCACAGGACATCATTTCCTACCTTTGTAGCTGGGGCTTAATACTTTTATGATCTACATTTTTGTATCCACATAATTTGCCACAGAAACAAAGAAAGCAGACGTCTGCGAATAAGATCAGAATCTTGTTTGCAGAATGATTTTTAGTTTTGTAATTTTCATTTAGGAAGAGCTCCTTTAGATCAGAATTCTGGATTATTTTGTTGAATAATTAGGCTCTTCACTTGGTAAGATAGCTCGATTCGGAGTAACACAAGGTGTTTCTTACGGAAATGATGCACCAGGTTGCCTTTTTTTTAGCGATACTTATTGGTTATATCATGTCCTCGATGGCATTAGAGAGACTCCATAGTAATGCGTTTTTTACTCAGCCAGATACCCATATGGCACAAGTAAACTTCCCTGCTGAGTCGGTGAAAGGGGTTCGAATCTCTGCAACAGCTAATTTTTTTTCTCTGCTTTCACCCCACTGCTCATCATTGCTTTGCTCCAGAATATAAAATTTTGAAAGGGATTTTTTTTTTTAGATGAAATTAGCCAATTTTATTAGGTATGAAATCACATTACACAGTGAAAGTCAGACAGGGCAAATAAAAAATGAACTAATATTCCATGCCAACAAAAAAAGGAATAAAACAAAACATGACAAACAGATGGAGCAGAATACCCCTGAAATATATTTTCAGTAGTAGTAGTAATACAGGATAGATCTAAGATACAGTAGAGAGGGATGAAATTTTGAGTTCACACAGAAATCATTTAAACATGTTTAAATAACGTTTACATTTTAATTTCTAATTAGCATCTGTCCCAATCAATGAACAGAAATAAAATGGACAGTAAAAAATAAAAGAAGTAATCTGGAACATACTGGATAAGGATAAGTAATGATCAGTTTCCCCATGACATTGCTTTTGCAAAATCCTTAGAAAAAAAATATAAAAATTAATTGGTGGCTAAAAATGAACAGTACCAGATTTAAAAAAAAACAAAACGGTACGCGTGGGATCGAACCCATAGGCTCCGACTGATAATTGCGGATGCTAGTCATTACGGTACCGCAGACCCCGATAGGCTGGAGGAACTTTTCCATGGACATGGTAGACATGTTCAAATACCAAAAAAAGCCCTATCTGCAAATAAGATCAAGATCTTATTCGCAGACATCTGCAAATTTATAGCACTTCGAAGATCTTTCGAAGTCTTCATTTCAAGACCTGAACTTGCTGAAGTACTTGTCCCCAGATTATCTACACCAGTTTTTAACACCTTATAAATGTACCTTCAAGAGCACTCAGATCTGAGATCATGGAGTGATATAACCATCCTTCTTAAACCTAAGTAAATTATAAGGCGTAAGGCCAGCGCTCTTTCTCATATTTTGCCCCACTCATGTGGAATAAGCTTCCGAAATCCACTAAAGAAGCCGAGAGTTTGGAAGCTTTCAAGAAACAGCTCAAAACAATTTTATTTTCATCATACTTTGAGCAATGAGTAAAATCTAAGCTTGGCATGATCTGTGCGTGTGTGAGCGCGCATGTGGGTGTGTGGGCGTTGTATGTGTGTACATTGTATTAATTGTGGTTGTGTGTGTGAGCTTTTATAAGGGTGTTTCTGTATGTTCCCTTCTATTTTAATTTAGATTACTATGTTTGATTTTTGTAATTGTTTTACCCATGTATGTTGACATGTTGCTTCTGTAAAGCGCATAGAGCATTTTTTTAATGGATATGCGCTAAATAAATTAAATGCCATCCAGTATTATTATTTTATTATTACTTGGTAGGGTCAAATACAGAGATATAGGCCTATAGATGCTTTTCACAGGGGCCAAAAGGTACCCGCTCATCCTACAGAATTGGGAAATACTGCTAATTTCTAGTTTACCCTGCAGCTCTAGGGCCTCTAGAGCTTGATCTAGATCTAAATTTATAGAAGGAAGTGCATAGATAGGGAAGATATCCCCCACCTATACACTTTGCATAGGTAGGGCAGACATTCCCTACCTATTCACCTTGCAGAGAAGATATCCCCTGCCTATTCACTTTGCATAGGTAAGGAAGATATCCCCAGACTATGCAATCCCTATACTATGTGTGCCAAGTGCATGCAGAGAAGATAACTATTTCTTGACTATTCACTTAACTTAGGCAAGGAAAATATTTTTGTCTCTGCATATTTTTTAGGTCGGGAAGATATTTCTTATGTAATACTAATAGGCCTACTTTGTTTAGGCAGGGAAGATATTCCTTTTTTCCTGTGCTTTGCCTGCTATGTTTGCAATAGCTATGAAACATTATAATTATAGGTAATGATCATGTATCACTCACACTCATCATCCGGCGGTAAGAAGCCAATTCAGCGCCTATCCCCATTACGACCCATTGGCGTCAGCAAACCTAACCTACCTCTGTCAAAATAATTATGGCAAAAAGAAAAAGCTGCGTAAGAAAAAAGGCGAGCCCATAGAGTTTCTGTTGTTCTTACGCTTCTTCAATTTACGTTCATGTATGAGGGGACAATGAATTTGATAGGCTTTAATTTTAAGCCCACGGGGGCAGAATGTAATTACATGTATTATTGTAATTGAGCATGGCACCTATGAAAAGTCCAGAGTGGATCTATTGGGAGAGGAGCAAGGGGAACTAGCAGTTTCCTGCCTATTTAGGAAAACATACCGTAAAGCACATACAAGATATATATATGTACCTACACGAAGAATACACCAGCATTTAATTTACTTGTAGGTCAAGCATTCCAGGGAATTTTCCACCCAGCACCCCTACGCCAATCTGACGTATTTGTGTAGGATATCCCATAGAGTAGGTAGGATTACCGTAGGGGTGGGGTCCCTACATCAAACAGACGTCGGTCAATGTTGTAAACAGCGGATCTACGAGGGAAGGATACCATTATGATTGCTTTGCGCAAACACTGTATACGGAGGATTACCTTAGGGTTGCTGGTTGGAGTGATGAAACTTCGACTACGCAGTAGTTTGACGATCGAACCCTTCACATTTCAGTTCATTCTCCACAAATTACACTGGAGAGGAGAAAGAAAAAATGTTGAAACTATTTCAAGCTAATATTTATTTTGTTCTTGCCAGTGCAGATTTTTTTCTGCTTGTTCGTTAATTTTGGTGTATAAAGAAATCGGCAGATACTCCCCCCCCCTCCCCCCCCAATACCCACACACACACACACAACTTCAGTAAGCGCGTGGTTATGTCCATGATGCCGCACCACGAGGTCGGCTTCCGTCTTGACCTTCTCTGCTCGGAGTGGGCGCTGGAGCAGCGAGCCTTTGTCACTACGTTTTGCTTTGAGCTCGGTCTAGGCCATTCGTCTGTCACTTGTCTCTGCTGACTCGCCGACTGATTCGGTTGATTTTGATTCATATAACCTCCTGTCGTTGACTGAATCGAATCGGGATTCGCTTCTGTCACCACTGGCTCGCCGACAACTAATTCTATAGCCTATAATATCGTGATTCAAATCAAATGCACTAAATTTAGACCAATAATAATTCCACACGTTTGGTATCTTCCCTACCTATGCAAAGTGCATAGGGAGGGAATATCTTCCCTACCTATGCACTTTGACTTTCTTTATAGAATTAGAAACAATTTAAATAGATCTAGAATCTAGATCTAGATCTAGAATCTAGCTAGCTCTAGATCTAGATCTAGGCCTCGATCTAATGTTCACTTTGCCAGTTGTCCGTCGAAAGGTATTACAAGACTTTCACATTTCATATATATCTAAATAATTTGGTCTAGACCTAGATCTAGATATATCTAGAATCTAGATCTCGATCGATTCAAAGTAGGTATGCTCATACGATAATAATTATGTAGGGGCCACGACACTTACTTGCTTCTTTTCTTGTGAGAGCCTTCTCTGATTCTCGGCGTCCCGAAATGGCTGCAGACGTACTGAGCTCTCGCGATGACAAATTCCACTGGAACTTTACGTTTCCTCTTCAAATTTGCCTTCTCCACCTTATCAGAATTCTTTATGTTAAATATTGAAAAAGACGACTCTTGCAGTTCCTTCACGGATTGCAAGAATTCTTCATAGGAGGTAAATTCACGACCTTTGGTGAAACGTGCCATAACGGATACAATGAAGAAAAAATGAAAGCGGAAGCCCGTGCAACTAGACTTTCCGAGGGCGCATGCTCAACAACCGTTCCAAAAATACAAATTTAATTTAGGTTGCCGCCGTGTATTTGGGCTCGGGGTAAGTGAAACAAATCAAATTGGTATGCTGTCCTGTAAACATAATTATATTTTCGTGACTTTAACAAGAAGTATTACACGATTACCCATCTTGCACATACTTGAAGATGGCATGACCCCACAGTTTTTCTGTGGTTTTTGTGAGACTTGTTAGGGTAAACTAAAATAAAAATAAAGGGACGTTTCTATTGCCCCTATATTTTGCGGCATCTGGAAACTAGTACATAATTTTTTTTAATGAGAGACAAATCGGGACACGGACAACGTTTAAAAAGGAGGGATATTTCGTAACATCCACCTGAAAATTTAAATCCTTAATAATACTGGCGATGCTCCTGCACACTTGTGTTAGTGATAAGAAAAAATATTATCAAATGAAGACCGTTCTCCTAATATTTTCTAAGGCAAAGAAATAGATGGCATAGTCTGCTTGTCTGCATGGTATATTATATTTAGGCTCTATATCACTGTGATGTCGGCATCTAGCTTTTAAACACGCCCAAGCGGAGTTTCATAGTCGTTGTTGGAATAGGTTTGCAGGCTACTGATTTGTCTTTTGCCCCGAAGAGAAGGGCAGACATTTAAAGGAGATGAGAACTCCTCGTTTCACGCAGTGAGATACAAAAGTGACTGCATAATAATGTCCCTTATAAGTACGATCTCACTTCCATGTGAAATGTTCTGAAGATATTGTCCACAAATCACAAAATGAGACAAGTGAACCCATTTGCCACCCGTTCGTGAGTTATCGACACTTATATGAAGTATACAATGATGAGGTGAGGGGAAGTAGTAAAGACAGAATAAGAAATAGAATTTCAAACAAAGAAATACAAAATGGTGAGGTTAGGACCAGGAGATACCCCACACTATTAATGTACAGGCTATTTCTAGTTCAGAAGAGAGAAAGCATTGCCGGGAATACTAAGGGGAGAGCATACTCAAAATACAACGATGCATTATAATCATTGTAAACTTCTCTCCCGTTGAACAAAAACGCCACTTCCCAGTAAAAGAAAAAAAAATGAAAGCACTAAAACTAGTGAACAACGAGGGAATTTGCTGGGAAATACAGAGACAGCACAAACCATAGTGTTCACTCGGGTGGGCTGGTAGAGTGCGTCCGGTGTTATTTTTAAAGGGCCTGATAGTTGAGTATTGTAGAAATGTTTTTGTTTGTTAGTTTGTTTGTTTTGCATTAACTGGATAATGACCTGTCATTCGCCGGAACAAAACTGTGTATCCATCCTTCTCTCTCTCTCTCTCTCTCTCACACACACAAACACACACACACACATTCTCCCTGTCTATGTCTCTCTCTAGTTCTGCCTTTCTCTTTCTCTGTCTGTCTGTCTACTTGTCTTTCTGTCTGTCTGTCTCTCTCTCTCTGCTTGTTTTTTTTTTCATTAAGTAGATGATGACCTGGTATTCCCAGGAATAAGACCGTGTCCTTCTCTCTCTCTCTCTCTCTGTCTCTCTGTCTCTCTCTCTCTCTCTCTCTCTCTCTCTCTCTCTCTCTCTCTACAATCTTGCAAATATAGTCGAGACAGAAGTATGAATAGAGATACTGACTGACATACAAATACACGAGCCTAATTGAAGTGGCTGCGGTTGAACAACTCCGAAGGCCTGCCATTAATTCACACGAATTCATACAAGCACAAACAATGCTGGGGTTAATGGAAGCTTCACAGACGCACAGCGCACTTTAATTAGTTTGAGTTAAAGTGGGCGTTGTTGTTGTTGTTGTTGTGGCTTTTTTTTTCGTTGTTATCGCTTGAGAAATTTGCTGGGCTCTATGTTATGCTTGATTTATTTTGTTTATGTGTGTTCATACTTCTTTGCTGCAACATTTCCCTTAAGCATTGCAAAATATCTATTCACAACTCAAAGGCTGTCTTGACATTGGCCTGGGTGTTAGCCACGAATTTAACTCTGGTCTAGCTGTTTTTATGACTCGGTAAGTTAAGATTGAACAACTGCTCAGAGAATGGAGCATTCATCTAATATAAACATTATATTCCACCCAGACACTGTAGAGAAATATTTACACACATTATTTTACAGATCTCCTTAACTCTATTTCAAGCTTCCTAATTCATAGTCCGATTCGTACCTCCAGTGGTTTTTCACAATCAGACTCTCGAAATAGAGAAAGGCAATAAAACTCTACCAATTCATCCCAGGGGGTCTATCAGACCCAGACACTCAAACAGGGAAAAGCTGTAAAACACAATAATAGATTCATCCCAGGTGGTCCCGAACCAGACTCTCAAATACAGAAAAACTATAAAACACTATCGATTCATTTCAGGGGGCCTGTCAGAACCAGACTCTCAAAGAGAAAAGCTATAAAACGCTATCGATTCATCTCGGGGGGTTTGCAAGACCCAGACTTCTCGTGGAAAAAAGTCAACAAGTAAAGATTAATCTCATATGGCCTTTTGGGCGTGTTTTCAAGATAAAAGACTATATCAGGGGTCTGGGTCTGACAAGTCCCACGAGTGCACATTTGGAATAAAGATGGAAGAAATATTCAGACACAATACACACAATAATCTTATCAGATGTGAGTGAAATGGCTTACCACGCTGCCTTAGGTTTGCTGAGGGGCTGGAGAAATGGTCTGAGAAAACTTTAAAAACTTGCTCAGAGACGAGGAAATATTCAAAAACTTAAGAAATTGACCGTCTTTCTTATTTGTATTCTTGACTGGCAACCACCCCTCATTTACATGTATTAATTTCTTGGAGCTTCTTGTCGATCCGCAGGGGTCGATATTCATGACTTTGAGAATCCTTGAATAACACCAACGCCTGTTACATGTGAGATATTTCCCGTGTATAACAATGCCGAACAGTTATTGTTGTAATTACCCCCTCTATTGTGATTGTGTCATGGTGCACTAAGGCAAAACTTCAAGCACAGCACTGACGCCCACTTAAAATGAAGCTTTGGAGAAGTTAACAATGCCACTATCGAGGCATAGCCGCGGCGTAAGACCCAAAAACCCAAAATAGAAAATCAGAAATAGTGAATTCATTCCAACCAATTGCAGTGTAACAACACTGTTACAGCCCACACGGCCTGTAGTAATGATTTTGAACTGCACAACATACAGAACATTAATGTATACCGGAGAAGAATGAAACAAAACCAATTTTGCGCCTCTGATCGCGTGGAGCATCCTGGAGACCTCTGACGTAAGTGTAAATACAAAAGTAAGTAAAATGTGAAATTTACAGTGTGTCTTTTTCACCATGAATGGAATCAACGTTGATTTCCAAAGAAGCTGTCTTTCAAATGTGTTTGAAATTTTCCACTGGCTGACACCAAACCTTATTTAACTGATTTTGTTGTAGGTTAGACTGGAACTTGGTGTTATGTTTGCTCTTTTTGAATTTCGTCAAAACTGGAATCAATTGTTCAGAAAGCATTTCCTCAAGACCAAACTGTGCCCTAACACTAAAAACGTTCCAGAATGTGAGAGCTTTAGTATGTGAGCCCTGGTCGCTGAGTAGTCACCGAACAATTTTCCCCTTGAGGGTAAATCGTTTTACATTTCTTGTGTTTGGCACTGTGAGGAACTGCAGAACGGTCGTTTTTTTTTTGTTTTTTTGTTTTTGTTATTATTATTATTACCATTATTTTCTTTTAATGATAAATATATTCATGCAAACGCAAATTCTCTCTATTGTCCAACAATTATCAAACAAAAGTTCCATTATGTTACTGGTGAAGTGGAAAAAGGTTACTGGTTTAAAGTTTAAAGAAATTTTAAAAATGGCTTCCTAAAAGATCGATATTATTTTCTTTTTGTGTTGGTTGTGGGGAAAAAGTGTGGGGGGGGGGGATGTCCGAGGGGCGGGGGTATGGATTCTGAAATAATGGCGGAAATCCTGGAAACCAAACCATCACCGACAACAGGAAATAATACATTCTTGTGATTGTAATGATGACACGTTTAGTACCGACACTGGGACGTTACTGCCCTATTACGAAAAGAGGAACGCCTACGTCAGTCTGCTGTATACATCTAATTCAACTTTTAACGTCATGTTATGGCATGGAATGAACTGTGTCCTTTTTATCTGGGTTATCATTGTGTATGACTCACAATAGCCATAGTTTCTTTGGGTCGTCACAAGATGAAAATTGAACAACAACAACAACAAAAAACCCTGGGCAAAAGTAGTTTGTTCATTTTAGCTTTGTAGAGTCTTGAGCCACATCACAGTAAATAGAGTGGCATGACTCATATCTAATGACATACTGTTAGGTTTAGGTCTAGAAAGACATGTGGCGGACGCTAGTGGGAGAGACGACATCTATTTTCACAACAATACAATCCAAAGAAAGAACACACACACACACCTACATACACACACACAGACGTACACTCAGATAAGAACTCCATTTGGAGACAGGGACCGAAATTTTCACTTATAAAATGTCAGTTGACCAGGCAAATTCCTACCTCCTCTCGAACTTTTTAACATCTATTTTCCATATTTGTGTTCCATTGTGTGTCAAAATATGGCAAAAGGAAAAGTTTCATTTTGACATATTTTGACGTTTTTGTTTCAAGCCTTGCTGGGATCCCCACAAATTTTCTATGGTTTTTATAATGTTCCATATTTGGTATGCCTCGCCCGATGCTCAATGCTTTATTTAATATATTTATTTATTTAATTATCTATTTATATTTTAACACTTTTTAATTCACCAAGAAACAATCAGTCGTGAGGAATATGACAAAGCACAGTTATACTTTTATTTGACGATCTTAACTACCACCAGTGTCAGGCCAGAGTTTTCTGCTATTGTATGACAGTACACAATACAGCCTGCTACTGTCACCCCCACTGTCTTGTGGGTCACATCGGGAGAGAGGAAGACTAGGGGTAGATAACCCTGAATACAAATACCACACTGCCTTGTGTGTTGCTATGATAGCAAAGGCTATGGGAGTAAACCCAGACAGAAAATCAGGAGTGGAGACCCGAAGGTGGTTGTCAGGGAGAAATGCATCAAACTGGCTTCCAGCATCTCCTGCAGCCGGACTAGTTCCAAATGTATTGACCTGGTCTCTCCTTTGGGTTTAACTAGAATGGCAGAGAGAGGGGTGGTGCCTCTGGGCAAAGCACCATCTCTTAAAAATAGCCCAGGCAAGGCAGCAAAACGAGGAGGCGTTTGCTCGGGCTTGGCAAGCGTCTGTGTCTCCTCTACAAGCCCACCCATTTCCGATTTGGAGAGGACACTCCAGCCATCCGTTACGGATGGGCACAACACGGGAGGTGGCAGTTACCGGTGATAAGCTCAATCCATTTGGCGTACGGATGAGCGCCAGGGGTCCCCTCTGTCGGTGGGAGCGGCTTTTCAGCTGCATTGATCAACTACCGCCCGCCGTAACCTGGGCAGCCCCCATGCAGTTGGGTGTTGTTCCGCCACGTCAGCCTGCTTCATAAGGTGGTTGGAGCTAGACCAAAAGTAAAAAAGCCGACGTAAAGTGTGCACCTGGCAAAAACAGAAAAATACTAAAACTTGGTACCTGGAACGTCAGAACAATGCGCCCAGGCTTGCAACAGCAAGATCTCACTGATATTGACTCCATCAGGAAATCCCAAATTATTGATCGAGAACTTCAGCTACTAAACATCGACATCGCTGCCCTTCAAGAAACTCGACTTCCCGACTCCAGGTCAGTCAAAGAAGAAAACTACACCTTCTTCTGGCGGGGCCTTAGCAGCGAACAGCCGAGAATCCACGGCGTGGGCTTCGCCGTAAAAAACTCCCTTATCAATTCGATCGCAACTCCAATTGGAGTGTCAGAACGCATCATGACACTCAGACTGAACACCCGGTCTGGTTTTACCAACATTATCTGTGTCTATGCCCCAACACTTACCTCCTCTGACGAAACCAAAGACATTTTCTACAAGGCATTGCAGAGGACTCTCCACAAAATCCCTCTCACCGAAGGCCTGCTAATTCTGGGTGACTTTAACGCTCGAGTGGGAGCAGATCACTCCGCCTGGCCAAAGTGCATTGGGCATTTCGGCATTGGCAACATCAACGAAAACGGGAAGCGCCTTCTGGAGCTATGCTCCGTAAACTCATTATGTGTTACAAACACGTACTTTGACCTTAAGAGATGCCAAAGAACATCATGGCGCCATCCCAGGTCTGGCCATTGGCATCAGTTAGATCTTATTCTCTCAAGGAGGAAGAGTTTGGGCTGTATAAAAATAACTCGTTCCCTCCACAGTGCTGACTGTGACACCGACCATGCACTGGTAGTCAGCAAAATCAAAATGTCGGCCAAGAAAATATACAGATCAAAAGCCCCTTCAATCCCTAAGATCAATGTAACAGCAATCAAAGATGAATCAAATAGAAAGTCATTTGAAAAGTTATTTGCTGAAAGCATGGATAATGTCACCCAATGTGACTCGGTAGATGAAAAATGGAACACTCTCAGTTCAAAAATTCATGACTGTGCCATCAAGTCTTTTGGACAGCATAAAGTTTCAAACAACGACAGGGTAGCCCAGAACAGCGAAATTCTCCTACCTCTCATTGAGCAAAAGAAATCTGCTTTCAATGAGTATAACAAAAATTGCAATCAGAGTACAAAAACTTGTTTGAAAAATGCAAAAGCTAAACTTCAGCTGGAGGTAAGACGTTGCGCCAACAAATACTGGACAGACTTGTGTAACAGCATACAAGAGACAAATGAAAAGGGAGATATGAAAACCGCCTTTAGTCAGATGAAAGTAGCTCTTGGGCCAATCATCACCAAAAGCGCCCCACTTAAGTCTGTAAATGGTGAACCCATCACAGATAAAAATGAACAACTGAATAGGTGGGTAGAGCATTACTCTCTGTTGTATTCAACTGAGAAAAATATTCCACCAGATTTTGAGGAACACCTCCAAAAACTGCCAATAATGGCCGAACTTGACGCTGAACCTTCCTTAGTCGAGCTTTCCAATGCAATCGACCACCTGTCTGCTGGAAAAGCCACAGGAAGTGACAACATTCCTGCAGAGGTATTAAAAGACCTAAAAGGCCCACTATTACCACACCTGTATAATCTGTTACTGCAGTGTTGGAAAGAAGTCGTCATACCACATGATATGAGAGACGCCAAAATTGTCACACTTTACAAGAACAAAGGAGACAAAGGCGACTGCAACAACTATGGAGGCATATCCATCCTCAGCATTACTGGAAAGGCTTTTGCTCGCGTCATCCTCTGCCGCCTTCAACAACTGGCGGAGAAAGTCTTACCAGAAACACAATGTGGCTTTCGAAGCAAACGATCAACTATTGACATGATATTTGCACTTCGGCAAATCCAAGAAAAATGTAAAGAACAAAACAGGCCGCTTATAACAATGGTGTCATGCTTTGTGGACCTAACAAAGGCTTTCGACACCGTAAGCCGATCTGGCCTGTATGCAGTCCTTAAATCCATAGGCTGTCCACCAACATTGCTAAAACTTATTGCATCCTTCCACACTGACATGAGGGCATGTGTCAACTTTGAGGGCTGCACATCCAATTCATTTGCTGTAAACAGCGGTGTGAAGCAGGGATGTGTTCTTGCTCCTACCTTATTTGGTATATATTTTGCAGCCCTACTCAAGAATGCCTTTGGTCAATGTTCAGGTGGAGTACTTATTAACACCAGAGTGGACGGCTCCATTTTTAATGTTGCCAGACTAAAAGCAAAATCTCGTACAGAGCATATTATGTTACAAGAGCTCCTCTTCGCAGATGATGCTGCAATCGTGGCCCACGATGAAACCACGCTCCAGGCTCTCATCAATAGCCTTGCCAAAGCCTGTGACAAATTCATGCTAAAGATCAGTGTCTCAAAAACTGTAGTTTTGACACAAGGCTTGAGAAACCCCAGCCCAATCATGCTGAATGGCTCTCCTCTGGATCAAGTGGGAAAATTCTGCTACCTAGGCTCAACCATCAATGGTAGCACAGACATAACAACTGAAATAAATGCCAGAATAGGAAAGGCGGCCACAGCTTTTGGCAAACTCTCAAAAAGGGTGTGGAACAATAGCAAGCTGACCATCAAAACAAAGGTACTCGTGTACCAAACTTGCGTCCTAAGCACCCTGCTGTATGGCTCAGAGACATGGACCACCTACTCCAAACATGAAAGATCCCTCAACTCCTTCCACCTGCGCTGCCTACACAAAATTCTCAAGATCAAGTGGCAAGACAGGATCTCAAATATCGAAGTTCTGAGCCGAGCCAACATTCCACCAACTCAGGCTCTCCTAGGCAAAAAAAGACTGCGGTGGCTTGGGCATCTCCACCGTATGGAAAATGATCGCATCCCCAGACAAATTCTCAACGGGGAACTTGCTACTGGCAACCGACCCAGAGGTAGGCCACATCTGCGATTCAAAGACACTTGCAAGGTCATGATGAAAGCATTCAACATCGACCCCAATGAATGGGAGAACCTTGCAAATGATCGAAGCAGATGGAGACAAAAATTGCGCAGTGGCACGCTCGCAATAGACTTCAAGGCAAAAGAAACATACCTGACAAAACGACAGAGGCGGAATGAAAACACCCGCCAAAGTGAACCCAAAAGACTGACCTGCAATCACTGCCATCGCACTCTCGGGTCAAACATTGGTAGAATAAGCCACGAGAGAAGCTGTCAGTCAAAGTGAAAGTGAATATTCTAGCTGCTAAGACCGTCTGTAAAGACGCTAAAGGCCATATATATATATATAACTACCACCTTTGCTCTAATAACAGGCGTTTTGGGTAGTCTATGTAGTATTGGGTTGAAATCATTATTCAAAATAACTTTGTTCAACTTGTTCAGAATGGGATCTGTGTTTACAAACTATACCCACATAGGGAAAGAGGAATCATTTATTGTTCAGTAGACAAAAGAAACAGTCGATCCCCGATGAGCGACAAAATTCCCTACTTAACTGGCAGTATCAGAAATATAACCTGTTGCTCAAGTAGCGATACTGGAATGTATCGCACACGCTCAACACCTTTCTCTTCCTTCATGTTTCTGTCTCTGCTGATGTTTGCCACGCCCCCCAAAAACGGCTTCTTTCCCTCCAGATATATTTGTCTTGTGTTGTGTTTGTTTCATAGCCAGTTCCCTTAGGACAATCCCACCATAGGAATGACACCATTCAGAGATAAGTCCGCTGGATGCGACATGGCCCTGCACTGGGTTTATTTGATGCAGAAAACAGCCCCTATCGTGATCCTACAAATTCTGTGGTAAACGATTACAAATCTGTGTCAGATTGACGTAGGCATGTTGGTTGATTTACTTTTATTGTTGCTGTTGTAGTTTGTAGTGACAGAGAAAACGCATCTTTTATGTAATAAATAAGTAAACTTTTGTTATAACTATCACAGGGTGAACAGAGTCGACCAAAATGGGAACTGGGGAGTGGATTTCACTTTACTTCTATGTCTTATCAACTCACATGATTGGTAAGTTTTATTTATTTTCCTATAACTTACTTTCCTCTGCCTCTTCCACGTTCTTTAATTCCTTTCTCCATTCCTTCCTTTGTTCATTCATCCATCCATTATCTTCTTTCATTTATTCGTAAACTGTTCTTCCTTTCCTCTTCCTCCTTTCCTTAACTCCCTTTCTTCTTTCCGTTTTTCATTCATTTAATTTTCATTTTCTTTTCATTTCTTTTCTCTTAATGCCATTGGATAGTGTCGTAGTTTCATCATGATTCAGCACCTTAAGACGTCACAGGGTGAGGATTACAAGTGCCGAATAGCTTTAGAATTCAGATAACATTGAATGTCAGGAGTGAAAAGATTATTTTGAACATTACGACATTCATCCACCCAGCGAACAAAATGTTTACCGGCTTTTGGCGATATAAACCTGAATATTTTCATTGATTCAGGGGCTAAGATTTCTGGTCAGCCATGCGAAACACTTATTGTGGAGAATGTTTCTTTGATATCGTTTCCACATTCCACACTTGGTTGATCATGGTTAAGTGACACAGACGGCTGCTGGTCTGTTGGTGAAATATCATAGCTTCAAACACTTAAATGTTTTTTATAGGACGAGAACTGAGTAAAGAAAGACAAGTGCAAAGGAGTAACAATTGCTGCAGCTGCTCCTGTTGGGAGAGTTAAAAAGATTGTCATTTGCAAAGTTTCACATTGGAAACAAAAAAAGAAACAAAAAGGAACAGTACATGACAGAAGAAAAAACAGTTTTCGGAAATTTAATCCCTTCTTCGGATCAAAAACAGCAACAACAATACGAAAAAACAACAACAACGTGATATAATTATAACAAATTTAAAATAAAAATAAATATTTCCAAAAATGAATAACTGAACATGATTATAATGGTCTTTCTTTCCTTTTTCTTTTTTAATATCCTTCCAATTGAAGGTCTTTAATCCCATTTTTGATGTACTCCCCCCCCCCCCCTAACTTTGTTTCCACCCTTGCTGCGATCCTAGAGATTTTGTCTAGTTTTTTTTTTTTTTCCATACATTGACCTAGAGAGATCTGTGCCTGGCCAAGAACTGGTGAAATGATTCATCTCTGTCTTGTATTTGACTCGTCCCCAAAACGCCGTATGATTTTTTGGTGCCTTGCATGAGACTCTTTTCTCAAATTTTAAACTTCTTAATGTTGGTATTTTTTTTTTCAAATGAAAAGAACATTAGTTATGGTTTATTGCAACTCACTGTGCACTTTATAAATTAGCTCTACACGCTGTTTGTGAAACATAATATCTGTAACATGAACATGTGACTTATTGCAGACATTACCCCCCCCCCCCCCTCCCCCATAATACCATGTGTATAGCTCCATTAGGGGTGAAACAGATTAAGGCTGGTGCAGTAGCCAGACCGGTGGTTCGCCACCCACAACTTTTGCTTCACACTAATACAAAAGGCATTGCCCGCTGCATCCTGCTCGGTTGAGGTGTGGGCAGTGACTGTTGAGTTAGTGTGAAGCAAAATTCACCAGTCTGGCGCTTGCACCAGGCAGCCGGCAGTGTCTGTTATATAATTATATCAGTGTGATGCAAATTTAATTGGCTCCGAGCCACCAGTCCAGCGCCTACACCAGGCAGCGGGCAGTGTCTATTGTATCAGTGTGAAACAACATTTATGAATGGGGAGCCACTAGTCTAGCGCTTACACCAGGCAGCCGGCATTGTCTATTGTTTTAGTGTGAAGCAACATTTATGGGTGGCGAGCCACCAGTCTAGCGCTTACACCAGGCAGCCGGCAGTGTCTATTGTATTAATGTGAAACAACATTTATGGGTGGCGAGCCATCAGCCTAGCGCTTACACCAGGCAGCCGGCAGTGTCTATTGTATTAGTGTGAAGCAACATTTATGGGTGGCGAGCCACCAGTCTAGCGCTTACACCAGACGGCCGGCAGTGTCTATTGTATTAGTGTGAAGCAACATTTATGGGTGGCGAGCCACCAGTCTGCCGCTTACACCAGGTAGCGGGCAGTGACTATTATACCATTGTGAAAGAACATTTATGGATGGCAAGCCACAAGTCTAGCATCTACACCAGGCAGCGGGCAGTGTCTGTTGTATCAATGTGAAACAACATTTATGGGTTGGGAGCCACCAGTCTGGCACCTGCGTCATCCCTGGTCTGTTTCACCCCTGTAACTTACTAGTTGCCCATCTTTCTTTCTTCTGACAACTCACATCCTATAAATATCAAACAAATGTATGTTTGCCGTCTTGAGTAAGTTAAATTCTAGGGACATAAAATGCCATCGATACTTTCGTGGTCATTAACTGCTTTTTTCCATTTCAGCAAGCATTTCTTCCATGGACAGTTTCCTTCTGGACGGTGTTGATGAATCGTCTTTCAAACAAAACACATGTAGGTACAATTAATATAATCCGGTGTGTTCTGACCAGGTTTTTGGAATGATCTATGCCAAGAGGTCAGGATGACATATAAATAATTATTAATGTTAAGCCTATTGTGAGTCCTACAAACCCTGCCTCGCTCTGAAGTAGGTCACTGCCGGACCAGGAGGGCGTGGTACTTCCCACATACTGGCCAATATGGGGTATTAATACAACCATAACTTTTGATAGACTAAGGTGTTTTTGATGCAACAAACACACGCGCACACACACACACACACACAAATACACACACAACTAATATAAGCACAGGGGTGTAAAACTAGGGAAAACAAGATGGGTGCTAAGCATTGCTAAGCTATTCTACCTCGGTAAAAACATAAAAATAAAAATGCAGCAGTCAGAATCGATGCTTTGAAATTCAAACTTTCAGATTCAAGTCCAACCTCTGTCCCTAATACTTAGATAAAACTGTTGCTCGGTTAGCCTTGCGCAACATGATATTGTGGAACCGTCATTTTGTCATGACCAGGCTGGATTAAAAGCAATGTGCAGACAGTTAGCAACACAGAATCCCAAACATCTCCCTTTACTGTATTTTCGAGGACATGGACACAAATTCTCAGTCACTGTGGCGCTCAAAGCTTTTAAAGTATAGATATACACTACTGAACGTTTTAAAGTTATTTCATATTGCTTGAAGTTTGACGTGACGCCTTTGAAATGTAGCCAGGCAGAAACTCTGTTCTTTCTTTTTCGAATACGCCCACTCAAGCGGTGAGGCGCCTGATCACAGATTTCAGTCGCCATCATTAGTGCAACCTGGTCACTGCGTGCAATGACGCTCTATGAGAAGAAGCGTACACATAATATTTTATTAATGGAAGTGTATATCCGTACAACACGTTGTATGGATATGGACAGTGCATATCCGCACAACGTGTTTACCAAAAGCGCGTCTGGTGAAGGTTTGCTGAAACAAAACTTGGTATGGTGTTCACGAATTTAAAGTGACAACACATGGAATGGTCAGATGGACCTGGGGGCGTGAGGGTCTAGTCAGTTTGTATCAATGGTCGGTAGTCAGATTGACTAATCAGGCGAAAAGGGGTTGGGGTAGCTATTGGTGATCGACGTACACCCAAGTATATTATTAGCGCAGACCACGCCATCTCCGAGCAGAAGCCGGATTGTTTTGCTACTAAGCCATTCATATTTTTAAAAACTATGCCAATTAACAAGGTCAGTAATATAGTATTCCGGTGCGTGTCCTACGTCATCGAATTGTGTGCGTTGTACGGATATGCACTGTCCATATCCGTACAACATGTTCTTAAAGGCGCTTCCTTTATTAACGTCTAGATTTGGAATCTCTTCTGATGTTTGTTTTCAAATGTTAACATAAATGTAATGTTAATTATTATCTGTATATTGAAAAAGAAAAAGCCAATCAAGTTCCTGAAGTTGGGCGTAGGCGGTCTATTCTGCTTCTCCTAATAAAGCCAAGGTCCCCTTACGAAGAGGTGACGTCACCTGTTGATGATATCTCCAACACAAAAATGAAAGCAAATCGAAACGTTGGATAAAGCGTATAGTTGGTTCTGGATAAAAAAAAAAAAAGAGATTTCAACAATTAATGTAACAAAACACAGAAAAACCAACAGTTATCCGTTCCTTAGCTAACGACAAAACACCGGTGTAGGCAGCGTGAGATCGCGGCAACGTCTAGACTTAGTGTCAGGGATCAAGGCGAGCAACAGTAAACTGATTCTGGTATTTGCAACAAGAGAAACATTTTGTCACTGATGGGCAAAAGAAAATACTTGACTGATTTTAATCAGGCATTCCACTGACTTCAATTCATTCAGACAGAAATGTCTTTCTCGTGATATGGTTGACTGCAAATTACTGACAAAAGGAAAGGGTCGGGTCCACATCAATTTATTCCCTCTAAGCTGCGCGGGTGCTCGGCCGCACAGTCGCTGTATTGGTGCGGCGCACATCAGAATGTTGCCGCGCAAATCAAAATTTTGCCTGTTCTTTTCATTTACTAAATCCGATTGTTTTGACCACCATTTAAAATTTGAGTCAAAGCGTCAAAAGTTCCGCCCAGATGTATGGAATAAATAGACGGAAAATTGATCCACAGTGCAAGATTTATTAGTCCTAAGGCCCGGCGCGCACTATGATAAAATGAACAATGCAAGCAATCTTTCGCGTGGCGTGCAGCACAGTTATTAAACCCCTTTGCCAAGGCAGCAAAAATCTGCTTTGCACGCCGTGCAGCAGGCAAAACGGGATAGTGCGCGCCGGGCCTAACACAGACTGCAGAAAACGCAATGACAGGATTACATCATGCATCCAAAGATGGTAGACAAACTCTATTCTCTTTGAAGTATCTTAAAAAAAACGACAACAAAGACAGACAGCCATCTCAAATGACCCTTCATCCACGCACCACTAAAATGTAAACCAGCGGACACAAGAGCAGGCATAACATTATAGTAGGCCATCTAACAATGAAATCTACATCAGCATAAAATATAGGTGTCATAGGCAAGTATCATACTTTTTGCCTCTTTTTATCATGTTTATCAAGTTATTATTTGCTTTACTGCTAAAGATGACCAGCTCTCCTCCCCCCCCCCCCCCCCCCAGAAAATCAGCAATGGATTTTAATGACTGTTAAAACAATTCTCATTTCCTTATTCTCTTCTATATTGCTCCGACATAATCTATTTGAAATCTCTCTCCCCCCCACCCCCTCTGTCCTTCATATCTCCTCCCTCCTTCTTTTCACTCGGAAAGCTTTCTACACTTTCAGCGACCGAGTTCGTCCGTGCTTGCTACTTTGCGTCATGGACGGTGTACAGAGGTAATCTTGCCGCCCATGACATCAATGACATTGATCCTTTTCTGTGCTCCCACCTGATCTACGCCTTTGGCAGCCTGGAGACTACGAAAGGGGAACTACAGGCATGGGAACCCATCTTTGAAGAAGGTGGCCGCTTTACGTAAGTGACCTTCATAGAGCCTTAAAGCGCTGTTCAAGCACGGGTACGCTATAATAGGACCGACGGGGCGTTTTGGGACTACGGGCTTCCCGGATGTCACTGTTGGACGCTCACATTGAAGACGTTAAAAAGTGTCGTATATTACACAGCCAAAATTAATAACGGAATTGCTGGGTTGTTTGCTGATCAGCTATCAGTTCAAGGCTGTGACTGGAGTGTACCTCGTTTATACCAGGAGACCAATCAGCTATTTGTTTTTCTCCGTATTTATGGGAACTGTAACAATTTTGTGCCATTGATTTATCGTTTCAAGCACCTATTTCAGGCAATGTGTCAGAGGCCCCGCCCACATGTACACAATAGGGCGCGCCAGCTGCGTGCACGCTGTTTTTACAAGGCCAAGAAGAAACACCCGTTTTATCCGCGTCTGTTGTCTTTCGTTCCTGTGACCTCGCTGTACATCAAAACGTGCCTTGAAAAAATATTAATAACATTTTTTATTTTGAAACATCAATTTGAGGTTTAACTGTACGTGAAATATTAGGATGTTATCTGTTGAGAAATTGATTTAATAATCATAATAATAATAATGGATGGCATTAATATAGCGCCTATCCATTTTTTAAAAAAGTGCTCTATGCGCTTTACAGAAGCAACTTGTCAAAATACATGGGCAAACAATTACAAACAATCAAACATGGTACTCTTAATTAAAATAGAAGGGACATACAGAAACACCCTTATAAAAGCTCACACACACAACCCACATTGATACACACATTGATACACACATTGATACACACATTGATACACACATTGATACACACATTGATACACACATTGATACGCACATTGATACGCACATTGATTTCGCGATTATGCAAAAGACAGGGGAAGGGGTGGGGAATGATGATGTTATCTTCACGTTCCTTTCTTTAAATTAAAGCATGAGTTTTGGAGACAAATGTCGTGATCTTAATGATATCTTTGTTGCTTTGAGATCGATATAGCCCATTTTTTTTGGGATATCAGTGTCTCAACAAATTTATACCAGTAGATTTCCGTATGACAACCCACGATGTAGGATTTCCAATTGTGGCAAAGAGAAAAGATCGGGTTAACCGGATGGGTGTCAGGGTTTTAGGGATTTGCAGTTAGCATGCAGGTCTGTTATATCAGGATTCTACTTCAGAGTTAAAATGAAAACATTAGATCTATTGTCTGGCAACCCTCGTAGAATGGATCTTATAGTATGCATAAATTTTGTCTTAAAGTTACAAACGTCGATAAGGCAAAAAAAAAAAAAATGTAACTTCTTTAGTTTCTCATCTTAAGAAGAAGTGACAGGGTATTTTTGTTCCCTTTCTTTGTTTTCTAGAAGAAATACCGTAATGACTGACCCATTATCTCTCAACAGGCAGTTTAACTACCTCAAGGTGATCAATCCAAAATTAAAAACATTGATATCCATTGGAGGCGCAAATGATCACAGCACAGGATTCCTGGCCATTACAAGATCTGATGAAATACTGGAACATTTCACCAACACAACTATACAGTTCCTGAGAGACCGAGGGTTTGATGGGCTAGACATAGACTGGGAATTTCCAGATGCAACATCTTCACATAGACTGACAATGCTGTTAAAGGTGAGTTCAATCTATAGCTGGTCAGAAATCGCCACCTCATCCCTATACATCTGTTCATCCATGTCTTAGGCTGAAAATCATGGTCTTTTTTTTGTTTGTTTGTTCTTTTTTAGGGGTGGTGGGAGATTTAAAGATGTAACGTACATAATTCATAAAGTATAGCGAGTAAAACAACCACTATAAACTATGAGACGAAAATCCAGATGCACACGATACATAGTTTATATTTTTGAGAAACACTTTTTTTTGGGGGGGGGGGGGAGGGGGTGTGTTAAGAAACTTATTCTAATGACTGTGAGGTTTTTACTCAGTCACTAACTTGCCTTCGGTTTCCAACATTTTGAAGCCATACTCAATATCCTATCCCCCTTTCTGAAGAGCGGCCAATCGGTAAGTAGGTCAAAACACGACCAGTATGTAATGGTTGTTTAACGTCCTCAAAATGTTTGATAAATATACTAAATCTGTCATTGATATCTCTTCATCTTCCACCAGTCACTACGAGAAGCGTTTGATGCTGAGAGCCCGTATCCACAGGATAGGTTGTTACTGACTTTAGCTGGAGCACCAGGCAAGGGGATCATTGACGCGGGCTACAACATCTCTGCAGTAGCTGAGTAAGTATTGTCATATGACTGCAGTAGCAGAGTAGGTACGACTGTACTGGCCCTGTGAATATTGTCACATGAATGCAGTAGGAAGCACTGTTACATAACTTCACTGTTCCAGTGCTGACATTTAATGGGCTATAGAAATTCGGCAAAGGTGGGCTACTACGTGTGTCACATGACTGAGACAACGTCATGGCATAATTATTTTGACCTGAGGCCAAGAAAATAATTCAGAATTAGGCTGAGCAACAGTGTCTGCTTCATTGGAAAAGCTACTACAACAATAACGTACGTACATGTGCCATGTCTAGCAGAAAGGAAACAACAGTCAAGGTCTTCCTTCTAGAAAAGAATCTCGCAAAATTACTATTCCAGATTGTTAGCCCAGATCTCGATGAAACTTACCTCTGGCTTTGGTTGTCCCTTCTAGTCTCATTACCACAGAACCACACCACACACACACACGTTTTTGTAAACATAACGTCTCGTTATTATCATGTGTAACAGAAAGGTGAGAATTTCTCTGATCATACGCCCTGCACCCAACCGTTCTGGTCTCCGTCTCTCTAATTATAGTATTCCCTTTTCGACTTTGAAAAAATAATTTGAGCGTTTTCGTCACCATAACCAGTGATATTTTCCATGTTAATTTGTGCCAAGGCCTCTCTTTTCTCTCCCCACCCCACCCCCAAACACACACAAATTCGATACTGACATAACTGCATTGTTTTCTTAAATAATTTATTGTACCGTTTCATGTTTTATTTCACTTTTGACCCAGATATGTGGACTTTGCCAGCCTGATGGCGTACGACTATACAGATTCAGCAGCACAAGTTACAGCTTTCAACAGTCCTTTGTATTCGAGAAAAGACCCCAGATTCAACCCGACCCTCAGTACTGTAAGTTTTACATAATTTCCATCCGCCTATCATCTTTCAACTAATTTTTGAAAAAAAAAAAAATCCCCTGGTACCATTTAAACTAACTGGCTGTCTGACTGCGCCATAGGGTCAGGCTGGAGTTTGTTTGCTCAATGGATTTCCCGGGAAAATAATAATATATGAGTTAGGACTAGGGTTATGGTTATTTTTTACTTATGGTTAGGTTATGACTGCAAGAACTTTTGTTGGCAGGGTGGTCACTACAACTGAACAGGTTCGAAAACTGGTCTGAGAATTTAGAGCGATGGTTCTCAACCGTTTTCAGAAATCGCCTCCGTTAGTCCCACATTTTCTTTCATCGTCCCCTCCCCCCCCCTCCCCGGTTTTCCCCCAAACTTAACATCACCACCACCCCGACACCCCCCCCCCCCCACCAGACAAGACTTAGAACACAAACTATATCGGGTGATTAAAAAAAACAACAACACAAAAAACTGCCCCAACATTGACGCCAAATAAATATCTCGCAATCGTTTTGATGAATCCGTGAGAAATTTTGGTAGAGTTATGTCCATTATAATTATGTGTAATGCTATGTCAAAATTTCATCAATATTTACTCATTACTTTGAAAGAAATTTTAGATAAAGTGAGTGTCTGTCAAAAATTAATAAAACAAGCTTCAGCTATCCAGTGCACACCAGTTGAGTATTTTTTCTCCTATTTTTGATTATCAAATCCAGTCCACCTTTCCAATCCAAGCTTGTTTTGTAGATCTAAGTTTAGCCGACGACACTCAACCAAGCCTTTTGCTTCCTGTAGTGATACATTGATTACCTCCAAGTCGAGTGTATTCCAAGTAATGTGAAATCCAGTGTCATTTCAACTTAAAAAGATTGTTTAATTTGTCTTTCCTTTGATGTCATAATCATCAATTGGTAATAATCTTGGATTGGAAAGGTGGACTGGTTTTGATTACCAAAAAAAAAAATTAGAAAAAATACTCAACTGTTATGCCCTGGATAGTTGAATTTGCGTTAAAATCTTCATCGTTCTTGATCAGCTGGCTTGTTTTATTAATTTTTGACAGACATTCACTTAATCTAATATAATTATCTTTAAAAATAATGATTAAATCTGGATGAAATTTTAAGCATTACACATAATTGTAGCGTCCCACTAGTTGAACTATCGATATTTTTCTTCCCCCTGCATGACGCGTCTCACTCGGCGACCTTCCTACCCCCCCCCTCTCGCCAGCAAGGCCGGTATTTCCCTTTGATGTCGCTGTGTGGCTTGTTTGTCTCACTGTAGAAAATCTAGAGCGTCTGGAAGATACTGCAGTGTCCGAGATTACGCTAGGTCGACCTTGAGTGATGTAATGCTGTGACGTGTCTGTGTACGATTGGGTGGCCTGTATGTGTCCCGAACGATCTAGGTCTGTCTCGTGCTTATGGGGCGGTAAAGCCGCTTCCTGAACGTTCCTGGACAGAATATATATAAGGAGGGCCAGGCGAGTAGGATAGGGTGTGCAAACCATGGATGCAGGTCGTAGGTGTAAATCTAGTCGTGGTCAGATATATTATAGTGCCTTCCCTGATAGCTGTAAGTAACTTGTGGATATCAGCTCGTGTTTACAGTTATTAAAGTTAGTATTAATTGTTCATCGGATCCTGTTATTTATTTCTACAACAGTTCGAGACAGTTTCGTTTTTAAGGGGTAGACGATCAGTTCATCTGACTCTCCCCATCATAACGTGCTGAAATTTGCATCAACTGTTACATATTGGGGGCTCGTCCGGGATGCAATCAGATCAGAACAGATTCAATTCAGACCATCGAAGTGTTTCTAAAGTACATTAAATTGTGTAATCATCATCGAGGATATCCACAACATGTCAGAGGCTATTGGAAGGCTTGGCCAGGAAGCAGACGCCTTGGAGCTCACTGGGAAGGAGAGACAGGACTACATCCCTGAAGGCCTAAGGGAGGAAAGAGAGAGGCAAGAGCGCATGGAGCAAATGAAGATAGAGGCTCAAGAGAAGGAGGCTCAACGACAGGCTCAGGAGAAGGAGGCGGAACGACAGGCTCAGCTGCAAAGAGAAAAGATGAACCACGAGCTGGAGATGGAGAGGATTCGCCATCAGCGTGGAGGCGAGACGACGCAGGGGACCAGCGACCACGCCAGTTCCAAGAGACCCAAGCTACCTGCATTTCAGGATGGGAAGGACGACCTTGATAGCTGGCAACTTCGTTTTGAGAGGTTTGCCGAGACAGCGGACTGGCTACTTCGTTTTGAGAGGTTTGCCGAGACAGCGGACTGGCTACTTCGTTTTGAGAGGTTTGCCGAGACAGCGGACTGGCTACTTCGTTTTGAGAGGTTTGCCGAGACAGCGGACTGGCTACTTCGTTTTGAGAGGTTTGCCGAGACAGCGGACTGGCCCAGATCCACCTGGACGACATCACTGTCTGCCCTGCTGACTGGGAGAGCTCTGGAGTGCTTCTGTCGATTGCCGATTGATGAGGCCAAGGACTACGACAAAGTCAAGGAAGCTTTGCAGAAGAGGTATAACCTGTCAGAGGACGGTTACAGACTCATGTTCAGACAAGGTAAGCCTGAAGATGGAGAAGATGTCGGGATGTTTCTAACTAGGATCAAGACTTACCTAGAGAGGTGGATAAAGCTATCAAAGACGGAGAAGACCTACGAAGGAGTGAGGGACCTGTTCGTTAGAGAACAGTTTATGGATGTTTGCCCACCAGACCTTGCGACCCATGTGAGGGAGAGGAAGCCAAAGACCCTACAGGACGTCGCAGACTCGGCGGAGGCGTACCTGGTAGCGAGGAACCGGACACTCAGCGGGAGCGCCAGACTGCAGAGCCGGCCAGTGCGACAGAGGCCCAACGGAGACAGAAGCCCACAGGTCTGCCATAGGTGCCAGAGGCCGGGACATAAGGCGACGGAGTGTCGTACCAAGATAAACGACAAAGGTGAGTTGAAATGTTACCTTTGTGGAAAGCCAGGCCACGTTCGGAGAATGTGTCCAGCCCAGAAGGATACGGGGCGAGGCAAGCCGAACAAGGCGGCGGCGGCCGTAGTTATAGCGGCGGACGAGTCGTCGAGACAGGATGCGACGACGGCTGACACCAGCATCAACGTTCAAGCGGTAATGAAGGACGGGAAGCTCCAGTTAGCGGTGCCTGTTACGTACGGAGGATGCAGTGACGGAAGGACCGTGGAGAAGCTGAAGTTACCAGTGATGAAGGGCTTGATTGGAAATCGAGCGGTAGATGTCCTAAGAGATACCGGCTGTGAAGGTGTAGTGGTGCGGCGATCACTGGTGGACGACGGACAGCTCACCGGTGGGAAGAAACTTATCGCGAGGATCGATAACTCCTTGCTAGCGGCGGAGGAAGCCGTTATCGACGTGAAGACGCCTTACCTGACGGGCAGAGTGACGGCACTGTGTCTCCCGGAGACCATCTGCGACCTAGTAGTCGGGAACGTGGACGGAGCGAAGGACCCGTACGACCCTGATACTGAGGTGATGGTAGGAGCGGTGACCACGAGGGCCCAGGAGAAGAGGAAGGACCAGTCTACGTCGCTGAGGGTGCCGAGGGCAGAACGGCACGCGGGAGTGGATAGGAAGGAACTCATCCGACTCCAGGAAGAAGACGAAGACCTCAAGAAGTTGGGGCAGAAGAAAATTCCGACCAACAGAGGCAACAAGTCCGTACACTTCGAGAAACACGGAGGTGTACTATACCGGATTTATAGGGACATAAGACAGGCTACGATTACAAGACAAGTGGTACTACACGAGAAACTGAGGGAGTATGTACTGAGCGTTGCCCATGATTCTATCGTCGGAGGACATCTCGGCGTGAAGAAGACGAAGGACAGGGTGATGAGCAATTTTTACTGGCCTGGTATCGAAGGTGACGTCGCGAGATACTGCCGCTCATGCGACATCTGCCAGAGGACAGTGAACAAGGGAGCGACTCCTAAGGTGCATTTGCAGAGTATGCCAGTGGTAGACGTCCCATTTAGGAGAGTGGCCGTGGACCTGGTAGGACCTATTGATCCCCCAAGTGAAGGCGGACATCGGTATATCCTGGTATACGTAGACTATGCTACTCGTTACCCTGAAGCGACCCCATTGAAGAAAATTGACGCGGAGACAGTAGCAGAAGCTTTAGTAAATATCTACAGCCGTTTGGGTGTGCCCGAGGAGATCTTATCTGATCAAGGGACTCAATTCATGTCGGACGTCATGAAAGAAACGAACAGACTACTGGGGATTCGACAGTCGACCACCACAGTCTACCACCCTATGTGCAACGGGCTGGTGGAGCGATTTAATGGCACACTGAAGAAGACCTTGAGGCGACTGTGCGCGGAGCAACCTAGGCAGTGGCACCGATACATTAACCCGCTGCTCTTCGCGTATCGTGAAGTTCCCCAAGAATCGACAAAGTTCGCCCCATTCGAGTTGCTGTATGGAAGAACGGTGAGAGGACCGATGCACATCTTGCGACAATTTATGGACCAAGGACGTAGAGGAGCCGGAGACAAAAACCAGTTACCAGTACGTCATGGAACTACGCGAGCGGCTGGAGGACACTTGGAAGTTGGCTACGGAAGAGCTCTCAAAGGCACAAGGTAGACAGAAAACCTACTACGACCGGAAGGCGCGAGAGAGGAAGTTCCGCCCTGGCGACGAAGTTTTAGTACTGCTGCCGACAAACGCCAACAAGCTCCTAGTCCAGTGGAAGGGACCATACAAGGTAGTCTCGGTTGTCGGCGTCAACGACTACAAAGTCAAGATGGGTGTGAAAGAGAAGACATTGCACGCTAACCTTCTCAAGAGGTATATCCCCAGGACTACACCAGCGACGACGCAAGCAGCGACGGCGGCAATGGGACCGGCATCTGTCGTGACCGAGATGTGTGAGATGAACGACGGCAGGAGCGACACCACACCTGGAGATGTCGACGCTATGATGAACGACAACGGTGCTGGTGCTGGGACTGTGCTGGCAGAGAACGACGTGATGGACGAGAGTCAACCTGTGGAGTCGGCTGGCATGACAGTCATCGAGGACTGAGACCTGGACGGCGACAACGGTGGAATGACGGAGGACCTTGCCGACCTAGGGAGCTGGGACCAAAAGGAAGGCTACGAAGATGTCCAATATGGAACGCAGCTGACGCCGGAACAACGTCAACAACTCGGCGACGTGGTGAAGGAGTATCAACGCATCTTCACCAATCTCCCTGGATGCTGCCAGTTAGGCGAACATCGCATCGACCTGACATCAGAGGTACCTGTTCGGCAACGACCATATCCGGTGCCCTATGCTATGCGCGACTCCTTGAAGGAGGAGCTCAGCACCATGGAAAGGTTGGGCATCATACGCAGGAGCTCATCAGCTTATGCTTCACCGGTTGTTGTCGTCAAGAAGAAGGATGGATCCAACCGAATCTGCATCGACTACAGGAGGCTGAACAAGATCACTGTGTTCGACCCTCATCCGACAGCATCCCCATCGGAAGTGTTCCAGAGTCTGTCGAGAGGAAGAATATTCTCTCGGATCGACTTGAGCAAGGGATATTGGCAAGTGCGAGTCCGGGAACAAGACATTCCCAAGACAGCGTTCGTCACCATGGGCGAACACTATGAATTCACTCGGATGCCCTTCGGGATGATGAACTCAGGAGCTACACTGAACAGGATCGTGAAGCCATTGATCCAGGGACTGAACAATGTGACAGCGTATGTGGACGACCTGCTGATCCATACAGAGACATTCGACGAGCATGTGAAGGCTCTCAAAGAATTGCTGCAGAGGATGGACCAAGCTGGATTAACTGCAAGACCATCCAAGTGCCTGATTGGCACGTCTGAAGTGGACTTTGTTGGACACTCAGTGGGAAAGGGTATGATTGGCTTGTTAGAAGAAAATGTGTGTAAGGTGCGGGATGCACCCAGACCCACCACTAAAAAGGAAGTGAAAGCATTTTTAGGACTGGTGGGATATTACCAAGAATTTGTACCTAACTTTGCAGCGATTGCAGCACCACTGTCTGATTTGCTTAGAAAGGGTCAGCCCAATGTAGTTCAATGGGAGGAAGTGCAGGAGAAAGCGTACACTTCTCTGAAGAATGCCATTGTTTCCAAACCCGTGTTATGTTTGCCAGATTTTTCAAAAGAATTTGTCTTAGTAACTGATGCATCAGATCGCGGGTTGGGTGCTGCTCTTATGCAAGAATATGAGGGAAAGTTGTATCCTGTGGCATATGCCAGTCGTAAGCTATTGCCTCGTGAGACGAAGTATTCAGTCTCAGAGCGAGAATGCCTAGCCATTGTTTGGGCCGTAAAGAAGTTTACTTTGTATTTGTATGGTAAGGAGTTTGTGCTCCAGACTGACCATAGGTCATTAGAGTATTTGAATTCTGCCAGATTTGACAGCCCAAAGCTATTGCGATGTAGCCTATTTTTACAGTCATATCGATTCAGGATTAGGTATGTCAAGGGCAAGGAAAATGTCGGCGCCGACTTCCTGAGTAGAGTGTTTTAAATAGTACAAGTTCAGTGAGATGTATTGTAACCCAGAGTTTTGCCTATTAGATAAGTTTTTGGGTTGAATGTATTGTACTGTAGCGGTATATCTGAATGAGTATTGAATTATTGGCCGGCAGAGAGCCACTATGTATTAGTCATATTTTGATGTTTTCATTATTTGTTACCAATGGGACAATGTAATTTTTGAAGACTGTAACCCAAATGGGAAATGCGAGCAAACAGAGATTTGGTACGTTGCATTGATGTAATTTACGAGTCGCCTAAGCTTGGGCAGTATCGGTATTGCTTTGTTATAATTTGTTTGATCTGATATGATGAAGTTAGACCCTGATCAGTGGTCGATATGTGTTGGCATTTTTGCCATTGTATCTATGAGTTTATGCATTTGGTTTTTAGGACAATCATTGTTATGCATAACGTTTATGTGCTATGGTTCGTGCACGAAGCATTTTGTACTCGATGGCCATCGTTTCACCATGGTATGATTTTTAATAGTATCATTGACCATCGTTTCACCACAGTGGTGGTATTGTATTGTTTATAATAGTAGGTCTACTGTTGACCAGGATTTTGTAATGCTACTGCAATGATATTGTAATGAGATTGTATTAGTGTTATAAGGATACTATGGTTATTGTATTGTACTTAGGATATTGGGAAGGCACCTAGTACATTATTAGCAATGTCTATTGTAAGATTGGAGACGATACGTATTTTATGATAGTGTATGTCAAGAGCAGATTTAATTCATAAGAGTAAATTTTTGCGAAAGCAGTAATTTTTAGAAACGTAATTATTGTACGAGCCAGCATAACTTGGCCTTGAGCTGGTCTCGTAAACAATGTGTTTTGAACAGTTTTTTCCCTGATAGATAGACAGAAGGTGGGGAAGGATAGAGGGACAGCGTAGGTGTGCATGACTGAGCACTTTTTACATCTCGTGTTTTGAACTAGGTTTAGTAGAGAGGGAAGGGGTGAGTAGGAATTAAATGTTATTGAGACGTCTGTTGACGTACAGAAATACCGTGATCCAGAGTAAAAGCTCGGGGTTTTGAACATGTTAAGAATTTATTGCTATAAAATTACATTATATTGTATGAAGTAATTCGACCTTTGATGTCGACCCAAGGTCGTTGCGTAGGGCTGTTACTTAAAATAACTCAGTTCGGCAGCTGAGCTAGAAGTGGTTGCACCAATCACAATCCAGGAATTAGACGGTAAGCTGCAGATGCAGTCCAGTATTTAAGGCCATACAGAACTTAGTTCTGGGCCACATGTAGAAAATCCATTTACGAGGTGGACGGCGATAGTCCTCAGCCAGATGAGAGACATAGAGACGCAGTTGAGCAGTCCATTGTGAGGAGCCTGATTTAAAGCTCCAGAGCCTAAGCTACTTGGTTTGATATAAACCCACAGCGTTTACATCCAGCGCTCTCACTCCCAGTGAGGGCCGCATGGTGAGAGTCTATACTAATTTGTAATGATGAAAGTGAACCGTTCTACTTACTTTTGAAGACAGTTTCAGAGCTACCGCCAGACAACGCATGGTTGTACAAGCATTCTCCATGGCGTGTCTAGAGGAAATGTCCATATCCTAATATGTCTCATTGAATTAATAGAATTTAAACTGTTATATCCGTCGCCACGTGCGCGGATTCTATTTGCCATATAACTCATATGACCTGCAAGTATTTATTTTTGTGTGTTCGTCGATTGTGGGAGCGGACCTCGAAAGAATGTCAGTCGAAATATCCCCATGTAACCCACATCGCGACACTTTCATTATTTGTTCCACATATTTCCGGCTCTCTCATTGACCCGAGGATCGAGGCCAAGGAGACTTCAACATAACTAAACGAAGAAAGACAAACGTACTGACTGTGGTGTACGCAAGGGCTAAAGGAATCTCCACCAGTTCCTTGAGTTAAGTGATTCCATCCTTAATTTTGTCTGCGTCTGGGGAGTTGAGTGTTCCTCCTCGTGTTTTACAGGCTTTTTATACTTTTTCTCTGTGTTTAGGAACCCACGGGCGGTGGCGAGGGCGTTCTTACGTGTGCGTGTCCTCTGTGCCAAAGTGGTGGCTTGGTCGCCGATTTTGCCGTTTCGACGACAACGTCTGCGGTCTCGCAACAACCAGTGGTGATTAAAACAGTGAGGATTCGCATTCGTGAGAATAGACTTTGATAGGGATCTGTACACTTTGTTTAGATTGTAGCGTTTCTATCTTCCTCGTTGTTTTAGGAAGACGTCTCTCTTGTCCTCTTCTTAATCCTATCTGTAAATATGTTCAGACTGTAGAGTTTGTTATTGTCCGTCTTTTCTTGTTAGTCTAGCGTCGAGTTTCGTGTTTTTTTTTTTATTACACCTTACGTACATTGTAATTATACATTCCTTTTCTTAAATATATTGCCTGTGTGAATCATGCGTCAATGTTGACGCATTGATTATATTCTCTGGTTGTTGTGACGAGTAAGGCTCATAGGCCGGAAGTTAAATATATTGTTGGGAATAGAGATTCCCCATTCAAGCGCAGTTGTGCACCTGCCTTGAATCTTCAGTAACTAAGTACTGAAATAGTAGTTCTTAAAAAGAACTTCAGGTAATATAATTTACCTCGGAATTTAAAATATACGATAGCTATATAAAGATAGCTGTAATTTTAATCAACGAAATAAAATTGTCGTTGATTTATACGTCATAAACATTAGTTACGCAGTGATAACAGTAAGGACACTGCACGTTGTATAACGAAGGAACAGTGTTGGTAATTCGTCGTTCTTAGTAGCGGCCACCCGACGAGGTCAATTGGCCTCAGGGATAATTGATAACTTCAGGTTAATAATTAAGATTGTTATTTTAATCAGATAATCGTAAAGAATACAGTGCTAACATAGTTCACTGTACGCAGGTTATCGCGTGAAGGATCCGGATACCTGACCTTTATCAATACTAGATCTCATATAGAGACCTATTCGGAGTCTTAACCATAATGACTGATTACTCTGCCTATATTAACGCGGCGAAGCTGTTGGGCGTCCCCGATGATCAGCTACCCGCTTGGTGCGAAAGGAAACAAAAGGAAGACCAAGAGCTGGCTCGAGAGGAGCGCGCCGCAGAACGAGCCGAGAAGGCCGAGGAACGCGAACGAGAAAGAGAAAAAGAACGACACGAAAGAGAAAAAGAAGAACGAGAAAGAGAAAAAGAAGAACGAGAAAGAGCTGAGAACGCGGCTCAAAGAGAGCATGAAATTTTTCTAAAGAAACTAGAATTGCAGGCCATCCAGCCCACCGCGGCTCCTCTAGCATCCGCGAATAATGTTAAAACTAAGCCGAAGCTACCGACCTACAATGATAAGATCGACCACATCGATTCTTACATCCATCGCTTTGAGCTCCACGCTGTAGCCGCCGGTTGGGACCGCACGGAATGGACTTCGTGCCTTGCAAATTTATTGACTGGTCGTGCGCTTGAGGTATTTCATGGCCTCAATATTGAAGATTCTAAAAACTATGATGTCCTTAAAAAGGCTCTTCTCAAAAGATTTCAACATACAGAGGACGGGTTTCACCAACGATTCCGGACGTGTAAACCGGACCCATCCGAAAACTTCTCTACGTACGTTGATCGATTAAAGCACTACCTCGACCGCTGGATTCAATTAGCCGGCATCGCTGACGGTAGCTTTCAAGGGCTGTACGAGCTAATATTAAAGGACCAAATTTATAACGCGTGTCACCCTGATCTGGTGTCCCACCTTAAAGAGTGGGCACCGAAAACATTAATAGAAACCACGTCGTTGGCGGAGCAGTACGCTTCTGCCCATCCCAATCGATCGCTGGCGAAACCAAAAACAAGCGAACCCTTTTATGCCGGAGTCAGTGGTGCTCCACCTGCGGGAAGTAGAAATTCCCGTCCTACTAATCGCCAGACACCGTCTCCGAGGGCATACTCCCAACCGCCACCGAATCGATCGCGCGGTTTTCCGCGACGTGCTGGACCACCCACTGGACCACAAGCGCAAAATTTTTCTGGTCCACCGCGTCGGGATAATTACAAGGGCTTCCAGTATCAAGGCCCACCATGCCCACCTCCTTGGGCATATTTTACTACTCCATATAACGCGCCTCCAATGCCACCCCAACGTAACGTGAACATTATCAGGTGCTATCGGTGCAATAGACCTGGGCATATATCAAAGGATTGTAAAGTAAAATTCGAGGCTGCGAATGCTTGCACTGTCGTAGTTCCGGCTGCACAGAATGTCAGCCCCGTCGAACTCACGTCGCCCATGACGGGCGCCGTCCCGGTGATGTCGGCCCTTCATCAGCACGGGTCATTGACATTATATAAAGGTCATGTAAATGCCATACCCGCGTCCGCTTTACGGGATACAGGATGCACCACCATAGGTGTCCGGGAGTCTTTGGTTCGACCGACCCAACTTATTGAACAAGAGGCAACATGTATTACTTTTGGGGGCTCCGTCGAGCGTTTCCGACTCGCGGAGGTCTACGTCGCCACGCCATTTATTACCGGTGTCGTAACGGCGTGTGTTTTACCGAATCCGGTTGCCGATTTAATAATTGGTAACTTACCACAGGTGAACGATACACCTGACGGCGACTTGAACATCTGGACAGAAGAAGTTGCGTGTGTAATCACCCGACAACAGTCAAAGCGTCCACCGGATAGTAATTTAGCGACCCCCGTTTTTGATTTCAATGTCACGCCTTCCATTTTTTACAGAGAACAACAAAACGACTCTTCACTTCAACCGCTGTTTGCGAGGGTTCAACCTCAGAATGGAAATGCCTCTCCATTCCTTATTAAGAATAAATTACTTTATAGAAATTTCAGAAATAAACGCGACGCCGTCGAACAGCTGGTAGTTCCTAAGTCGTTCCGTCGTGATATTTTGCGTCTCGCGCACGACACTTCCTTTTCAGGCCACCAAGGTTCAGCCAGAACCAAGTCACGAATATTGGCACATTTTTTTTGGCCTGGAGTATACGCGGACGTCAACCGTTTTGTGGCGCGCTGCGATGTGTGTCAAAAACGTACACCCAAAGGTAAGGCATCGCGCGCGCCCCTACAGGAAATGCCTCCAGTCTCAATCCCATTTCAGCGGGTCGCGATTGACTTGGTGGGCCCTCTTACTAAATCAGATAGCGGCCACCGTTTTATTTTTTCGGTCATCGACTACGCGACGCGCTGGCCTGAGGCTATTCCCTTGAAAGACATTACGGCTGACCATATCGCTGAAGCGCTTATGACTATTTTCTCGCGAGTCGGATTTCCCGGCGAGATTCTTTCCGACAGAGGTCCACAATTCACCTCTGAACTATACAAAAAGGTGCTGGAGTTAGCGGGCATTAGGCAGAAATTAACGTCCCCCTATCATCCGCAATCAAACGGTTGTTGCGAGCGGTGGAACGCGAGCATGAAGGCAATGTTAGCCCGCGTATCTGCCGATAGACCAGGAGACTGGGACCGTCAGCTCCCCGCTATTCTTTTCGCCTATAGGGAACTCCCGCACGCGTCCACGGGTTTCTCCCCATTTGAACTATTATACGGACGTAAACCACGTGGCCCGATGGCCATTCTTAGTCAATTGTTCACCGGTTCGGAAACCGATGATTATGATACGCGCTCCGCGTATCAATATGTTGTCGATCTCCGACAACGAATTATTAATGCATGCAAAACCGCTCTGCAATTTGCATGCGCTAGAGCGAGTTCTTCAAAATTTTATCCCGATCAGGGCGCCCAAATGCGCGCCTTGTCAGTCGGAGATTTGACACTTGTACTTTTGCCTCAAACGCAAAATAAACTCCTTCTAACATGGAAGGGACCATATAGAGTCCAAAAGAGACTCTCCAGAGTCAATTACTTGATAGACATCCGCGGGCAGCAAAAAGTATTCCATATTAATATGCTGAAAAAGTACCTGCCTAGCGATGATCGTCGTCGAGGCGACTCCGTTCATGTCATCGCAAGGGCCAACGCGGCTTTAGTTACTGTCGACGACGAGGACCCGTTAAGTATCGACAGATCCTTGCCCATATTACAAGCCTCCGAGAGCATCAGTGATATTAATATCAGTGATGAGCTTACGCCGTCTCAAAAACAGGACCTTACGGACCTGCTCCAAGAATTTGCGACAGTGTTCACTGACCTGCCCGGTTCTACGTCTTTAGTCCAACATGTAATACGACTTCAGACAGACGTACCAGTGTTTGTTAAACCGTACCCGCGCCCGCTGCACGCTCACGAAACAATAATCACCGAGGTACGTGCCATGTTACAATTAGGCGTAATAGAGCGGTCTACAAGCCCTTATTGCTCGCCCATTGTGTTAGTCAAGAAGAAAGACGATACCGTGCGCTTCTGCATTGACTATAGAAAGCTCAATGCTATTACCATCTATGATGCGGAACCCATTCCCAATCAGGAGGACCTTTTCGCGCGGTTATCTAACGCCACTATCTTCTCTAAAATAGACTTATCCAAAGGATATTGGCAGATTCCTCTCGAAGAGGATAGTAAACAGTATACAGCCTTTCAAACCCCTTTGGGTTTAATGCAATGGAAATATATGCCTTTTGGACTGGTTACTGCACCAGCAACTTTCGCGCGCATGATGAACATCTTATTAAATGAACTGCGCTGCGTGTTATCCTACTTCGATGATATATGTATTTTTCAGACCGATTGGGCTGGCCACTTAATGGCCCTTCGTGAAGTTTTTGCCGCTCTTCGCCGAGCTGGCCTTACCGCGCGACCCAGTAAAGTGGTCCTGGGATATCAGCATATAAACTTTTTGGGTCATACCATAACCCACGGGGTTCAGACTCCAGACAATCGCCAAATATCCACTATTTTGAAACTTCAACCCCCTAAAACTAAAAAACAAGTCCGTAGCTTGTTGGGACTTTTGAATTACTACAGGAAGTTCATACCAAACTTTTCTTCCCTTTCAGCCCCGTTATCTGATCTAACGAGGAAGAATTTTCCAAATAAAGTCGTCTGGACGCCTCAGTGCGCTGATGCCCTTCAGACTATTCAGAATTTATTTTCTACTTTCCCCCTGCTTGTTTTACCAGATATTCGCCAGACCTTCGTCGTCCGTACAGATGCGTCGGATAAAGGTATCGGCGCCGTGTTGCTCCAAGAGCATGAAGGTTCCTTACGTCCGTGCTTTTACGCAAGCCGGAAGCTACTTGATAGAGAGACTCGATATGCGATTATCGAACGTGAGTGTCTCGCGATTGTTTACGCGGTCGATGCATTTTCTCGATACTTATTAATGTCCGAATTTATAATTGAAACGGATCATCGTCCATTACTATTCCTCAAGTCGAACAGAGCGAGAAATGCGCGACTTACCCGATGGAGCCTTGCGCTCCAGGAATACAAATTTACCATTAGAGCTATACCTGGGAATGATAATCTACAAGCCGATGTGTTGTCCCGGTTAATTTAGTATCATTATATAGTCTGTAAACATTGAGGTTGAGCATTTTTCACCTTATTCGGAGACCGTGGATGGTTTCACATTATTTGTCCTACAAGTTATGGGCATACTTTCTCAAAATTTATGTGATTCCTTTATCCACTAGCGTCCATTCCGACCAAGACCTGAGTTCCAGACAACCTTGACGCCTTTGTCTGCGGGTCAATGGGATGAGGAAATGGCAAACCAAGGGACCAGACCTACTGCTGCCAGGATACCATTACGTTAGATTAACCATTGTTTGTACATGTTATATATGTCATAATTACGCTCATTGAAGCTATGAGCTAGATGCTCAATATTTTAAGTCTTTACAGTATGTCTTTGTGAAATAGGTTATCACTTTAATTGTAACGATATTGTTACATTACATATATTACACTATACACTATTACCACATATATTATAGAACGTCGCATATGTCCTTCAGAATGCACGTTCTCAACAATTTTTTTCATGACTTTCAGTTAACACTATAGTTTTTCCATATGGCTTCCAAATGTATTCTGACTTAATGACTTTAGTACACATTGTGTCGTTCAAACCCTAAGTTTTCACTGGGGTGGGGGATGTGTCAAGAGCAGATTTAATTCATAAGAGTAAATTTTTGCGAGAGCAGTAATTTTTAGAAACGTAATTATTGTACGAGCCAGCATAACTTGGCCTTGAGCTGGTCTCGTAAACAATGTGTTTTGAACAGTTTTTTCCCTGATAGATAGACAGAAGGTGGGGAAGGATAGAGGGACAGCGTAGGTGTGCATGACTGAGCACTTTTTACATCTCGTGTTTTGAACTAGGTTTAATAGAGAGGGAAGGGGTGAGTAGGAATTAAATGTTATTGAGACGTCTGTTGACGTACAGAAATACCGTGATCCAGAGTAAAAGCTCGGGGTTTTGAACAAGTTAAGAATTTATTGCTATAAAATTACATTATATTGTATGAAGTAATTCGACCTTTGATGTCGACCCAAGGTCGTTGTGTAGGGCTGTTACTTAAAATAACTCAGTTCGGCAGCTGAGCTAGAAGTGGTTGCACCAATCACAATCCAGGAATTAGACGGTAAGCTGCAGATGCAGTCCAGTATTTAAGGCCATACAGAACTTAGTTCTGGGCCACATGTAGAAAATCCATTTACGAGGTGGACGGCGATAGTCCTCAGCCAGATGAGAGACATAGAGACGCAGTTGAGCAGTCCATTGTGAGGGGCCTGATTTAAAGCTCCAGAGCCTAAGCTACTTGGTTTGATATAAACCCACAGCGTTTACATCCAGCGCTCTCACTCCCAGTGAGGGCCGCATGGTGAGAGTCTATACTAATTTGTAATGATGAAAGTGAACCGTTCTACTTACTTTTGAAGACAGTTTCAGAGCTACCGCCAGACAACGCATGGTTGTACAAGCATTCTCCATGGCGTGTCTAGAGGAAATGTCCATATCCTAATATGTCTCATTGAATTAATAGAATTTAAACTGTTATATCCGTCGCCACGTGCGCGGATTCTATTTGCCAAATAACTCATATGACCTGCAAGTAGTTAGATTGAATTCGTTAGTCTTTATAAAAGCTGTAGTTCCATTAGTTAGATTCAGTTGCCTTTGAATTGATATATATATTTATAATTATATTTGTTACATTAATCCCTTTAATTAAACTGCCCTACAGTTCTGCTAAAATTGAAAGCAATTGATTTATTTGGTTTCTAGAGTAAAAGTTGTTTATTTGTTGTTTTTTTTTGTGCTCGTGTGATTGGGAAGCGGACCTCTTGAGCTGTATTCCCCAAAATCCCGATCCGCGACAGTGTAGACGCTTTATGATGTAGATAGTTGAAGAATGTTCAACTTAAATTGGGGAGTTGTGTAGCGTCCCACTAGTTGAACTATCGATATTTTTCTTCCCCCTGCATGACGCGTCTCACTCGGCGACCTTCCTACCCCCCCCCCTCTCGCCAGCAAGGCCGGTATTTCCCTTTGATGTCGCTGTGTGGCTTGTTTGTATCACTGTAGAAAATCTAGAGCGTCTGGAAGATACTGCAGTGTCCGAGATTACGCTAGGTCGACCTTGAGTGATGTAATGCTGTGACGTGTCTGTGTACGATTGGGTGGCCTGTATGTGTCCCGAACGATCTAGGTCTGTCTCGTGCTTATGGGGCGGTAAAGCCGCTTCCTGAACGTTCCTGGACAGAATATATATAAGGAGGGCCAGGCGAGTAGGATAGGGTGTGCAAACCATGGATGCAGGTCGTAGGTGTAAATCTAGTCGTGGTCAGATATATTATAGTGCCTTCCCTGATAGCTGTAAGTAACTTGTGGATATCAGCTCGTGTTTACAGTTATTAAAGTTAGTATTAATTGTTCATCGGATCCTGTTATTTATTTCTACAACAGTTCGAGACAGTTTCGTTTTTAAGGGGTAGACGATCAGTTCATCTGACTCTCCCCATCATAACGTGCTGAAATTTGCTTCAACTGTTACAATAATAATGGACATAACTCTACCAAAATTTCTCACGGATTCATCAAAAGGATTGCGAGATATTTGGTGTCAATGTTGGAGCAGTTGTTTTTTTTATCACCCGATGTAATAATTACAATGTTAGTTTTTTGTTTTTTTTAAACTTTATTAATGGCAATAGGCATGTTCATTATACATTATAAAGAAAAACCGACATAATTTTCACCAAATTCATATAATTATTTGCTTTCAAACCCTTCCTATATAGTCCCCCCCCCCCCCCCGAGAACTCAAATCGTCCCCGGGGGAAGGGGGGGGGGCTGCTGTCACGTTCAGAACCAATTGATTAAGAGGCACAAAAATGGCAGCTTGAGCATTCTGGCCACATGGCTCAAACAGATCCTTCCATAGAATGTTTCATTGTGTGTGTTTTGAATATTGAAACAATCTACACGTTTAGCCATTTTGATTTCTTTTTTTTTTTATGTTGTCCTTTCACATTTGACTTGCCTTCTTTGTTGTTCTTGTCTAGAACTGGACTATCCATTACTGGCACCAGGCAGGTCTGCCAATGGACAAGATAGTGGTGGGGGTCACGGGGGTGGGTCGGCGACTCGTTCTGCAAAATGCTTCACGCTTTGAGCCGGGGTCAAAGGTCACGGGAGAGGTCAGAAATGGAGATTATTATGCTTTTCCCGCCGGGTTGGCCTTGCCTGAGGTAAGTTGTCGCCTTATAGACAGACAGACAAATGGGTAGGCAGACATAGAAGTAGTAACAGATGGACAGACATACTCATTTCCAACTAGACAGACAGAGAACTCGTCAAACGAACATAATAATGCAGCAGTGACAGTGTGCCACGTAAGATAGTGCTGAATTCTGTCTCTGATTGTACATTCTTAGAGGTTTTGTACTTTT